>OY763890.1:12909766-13212266 GCA_963667165.1 Barbarea vulgaris | reverse complement strand
CAACCCAATCAAACTATTTTGACACCTCTACCTACCCCTAAAAACTATACCCTGATAACAAGTATTTTTTATCGACTTGTAGAGTCGTTTTATTAATTTATTTTAAGTCTTTTCAATAAGAACAAGATAGTTTTTGGTACTTTTTGTATTTATAGGTTTGTACATTTGCAGAATTCAAAAGAAAGATTTTAGAGTGGAAATACATCAAAGCTCATCAAGAGAAGAAGAAGTCAAGATCAATAATCAATTAGTACACATTTGTAACCGATCGATATAGAAAGCTTCAAGAACCGATCGGTACCGAAGTTTTCATTTTTCCATTCTAGGGTTTCTCATTGTCTGTAGAAATAGAGACCTCGTCTGTAGAGAAAAGGATATCACCAGAGAAAAGGATATCACCAGAGAGACGAAAAATATATTCTTTTCATAGCTTTAAAGTGTTAACCTTTGTATATTTTATTTTATTCTTTTACTTCATATTTCGTTCTTCATCTATTTCTATTATGCATACTCTCTACATGTGTTTCCTACCAAAATTGTTCGTAAAAAATGTCTATCCATATTGGCAAAATAATGTGACACTATTTTAAATTTGAAATGAATTAGTTATCGATCTTAAAAACTTACCAAGTATCAAGTGGTAACAAATATTTAAATTATTTCGTGCCAACTGTGTTTATCTAACGATTTTTATTAGTTAATAATATTTAAAAATATGTGAAAGTTATAAATATATGATGGCAAATTAAAGTATTTCACGTCTATTAAAACAAACCACTATTGTGCACTAATTATTAAAAAAATATGTATAGGTAACAAATATTAAAAAAAAATGGAAAACTATTATTTTCCTAGTCAGTAGATATAATCAATCTTGAAAAGGAAATTTATAAGAAGAAAAAACTTAAAATGAAATTCTTCTTTATTAGTGGGAGTGCATGTGTAATCCTTAGAGGTCCACACTCTTTCATTTCAAGGAAAATATATATTTTTTATTATTTCTTAATTCTTCATACTATATTTTGGAAAGTAAGCTCTATTTTATTTTTCACCATTGCTTTCTATAAATCTGATTGGTGTAAAATTTTGTTCCATTTTTTCCATTTTGTTGCCAGGTATGAAGATAATAAAACTTATGAAGTATCTTTGTATATATATATATATTTTGTTACACCAAAAACTTCAAAGAAGATTTTTCTCATTAAAAAATAAATGGAAAACTTTCTATTGATTATAACAACATTTTGGGGGCTCTTGGCCATCTATCGCTTAATCACTATTTGACTGTCTAACATAAGCCACATTTTTAACATGGATTAATACTAAACGGCTGTTAAATCCTAAAAATTGTACAAAACATCGATGATGTCTTATTTTCTTTATCTATTTATGGACTTGAATTAGTAAATATTTTTAAAAAAGAAGCCATAAAATTTTATAATGATCAAAAGAAATTCATACCATATTCTCCAAAAAAAAAAAAAAAAAACAGAAAACCATGAAATTTAATAGTTTTGATAACCTAAACAACGCAACAAGAGAAAGAAACTGTAAATGAAGCAAAACAACCCAGCATAAAATATATATATAAAGTTTCACAAGAGAGACAGGGACCGGCCACGATGCATAGAACCACCATATTTAACGATCACAAAACCTGCAATTACATTCATTCCTTCTGTTTGTGTCACCACCATTCACTAGGGCTGCCACTTCCCCCATTGTTGTTTCCCCAACTGATGATTCCACCACCATTACTAGTTCGGCCGCTACTGCTGCCGTCACCGTACCTCATTTCTTGTAAACGACGTTCATTAGCAAAAGCTAAGTGATTTGCGAACTGATGTTCTTGTTGCATCGATACCAAGGGAGAAACATGTCCCCAGCCGTCAAACGTCATAAAGCCGTTGTTAGGGGTATGGTACGGAGAATATGAAAATGATATTGGGTGAAGATGTCTTTGAGCATATGACATCACATTGTCACGCCACACTGGTCCATGAAACCTCATGCTTGGCTGAACAAACAATAAATCATCAATATGTTAAAGTATTCATCGAATAATATCAATTTTTAAAAAATATAATATCAGAAATTTAGAATATTAAGTTTTATATACCTCAGGGGTCAATCCGATGGCAACTTGTTCTAGTGTAGGCATCAAATCATCAATATCGACATCGATACTTGAAGAGTCGTCGCGTTTTTGTGCATACTTCCATTCACCTTTTTCGATTTGGCTACATGTTGGACATTGCATTTTGTTTTTCTCATTAAATGCTGAGCCTATGCAATCTGCACAAAAATGTCAAAAAAGAAATTGATAAATATCATAACATATAACATAAGAATAACCAAAACTATGTAGCATCTGGTAATTGCACACGTGGATGCATGATGAAACACCAAAAAAATTTACAAAGAAAATTCAATTAACTTTCTCAACAAATTATCTTTTGTTTAAAATGCAATTAACATTAACATCTATTGTTTGCAGATTTTTATTTTCACAAATCTTGCACCACAACAATAGATATAGTTGGCATGTAATAGTTGAAATAATAATAAGAACATAATATAGTAAAATAGGTACAAAAAAAATTAAATTTTTTTACTCATACATAATCCTTATATATTATTAGTGCATAGTAGTTTTAATTCTTATTATTGGCGCATAATTTTTTAAAAAACTGCTATTGTTTATCACTTTGACAAATTTCTTAACAAGGGCAGATCTAGAAGATTTTTTTACCGGGAGAGATAATAGAATTTGATTCCAAAAGATGCAAATGTGAGACAATATGAAATATCCAATGGATTTAATATGTGTTCAAATCAAGATATACAAATCAGTAGAAATGGATTAATTACCTAGGTGGTATGTGTGTCTACATCGTAATTTAACAGTAGTTCTGTCAGCTAACGGCTCGATGCATATGCAACAGTTAACATCAACAACAGGTTCAACGACTAGATTGTTTTCGTTGATATCACTCCCTAAACTCATTTCTCTTATATAATTTTAGTAAAAAATTTCCCAACTCGGAAAATTGAAATGTTAAAAAAATACACAAATTAAATCTCACTCTCTAAACAAAGGAAAATAAATAGTTTCACTTCCTGAAAGAAGCAGGAACCACTTACTTACTGACACTAACCAATGGAAAGATAAAACTTATCTTGAGGAGGGCTAGTATTGGTTGACATAAGAACTACCAAGATTTTTTTACCTTTTATGTTTTGATCTTATCTACAATTTCACCTCTAAATTCTTTTGGTATAACTTTCACAATTTATTGTCTTTTCGTATCCCATTTTTGCAAATTTTACATATAATGGCAAAATAATATGACACTTTAGTAAATTTTTAAAAAAATTAGTTATCGATCTTAAAAACAAACCAAGTATCAATTAGTTACAAATATCAAAATTATTTCACGCCAATTGGGTTAATCTAACGACTATTATGAGTTAATTAAATTTAAAAAGATGTGAAAGTGATGGCAAATTAAAGTATTTCACGTCAATTATAACAAACCACCAGGCTTGGCCCGTGCTAATTTGTTGCCTAAAGCAAAACAAAATATTAGGCTCATAATCAAATAGATTTAAAAAAAAAAAAACACTTAAATGAAGGTAAAGGAATTGAACCCATCACCATTAAGTCTACACGTTTTGCACTAGCCACTGCACTACATAGGCATTTAAGTGTATTATAGCCCCGAAATAGATAATATATGTTTGAGGCCTAAAGCACCAGCTTCATGGGCTTTAGGTGGTCCGGACATGCAAACTACTATCTATATATATATTATTTGACATATACTTTTGAGGCAACGGAGGCCTCTGAGGCTATAGTTGGGGGTTGCAATTATAGTTTTGCCCCTGAGTATGAAAGGAATCTAACTTAAAAAAAGAATATTCTCCTGCGATTTTTCCTTAATTCTCTAATATGGGCATACAATTTGAAATTAAAAACCCAACTCATACGATTTGGCTTTATAGTCGATTTTGGGTTTCTATCGTATAACCCACTAATTTTGTCAACCAAACGTATCCCATAATTTTATGATTTTCTGTTTTTCCAATTCAGCCATTAATCTCCAAAAATATTTACTAAATAATGCATATTATACACAACTAAAGGAAATTTTCTAATAATTTAATATTGGATATCCTCAAAATATGTAAATCCTATATTATACAACCGCCTCTTGAGCCATATAAATAGTGAGTTTAAGTTTTCATATGTAACCTAATATCGTTTTTAGGGTTTTTTAGGATTTTGAATTTTTGAGTAGTTATTTTGTGATCGTTTGGTCGTTTGAGTAGTACGTTTGTTTAACTTTAATTGTTTCAAATAAATCATCTTTTGACGTCATCTAATGGTGTATTCTTTTTTTTCTCAGGTAATCGTTTCCATCTGAAGAAGAAAACGAGGAACAAGGAAATCTATTAGGTTTCATCGTCTTTTTGAATTCTATTGGCTCATCGGTCATGTTATTGCACGACGGCGATTAGAGGATCCGATTATGGATGAGGTAAAAGATTGTGTGTAGACCGTTCTCATGCTTCAAGTGTCTTCGATTAATACCAGTTACCATTATAGATAGTTTCCTTGATGATGCTCTGGACATGAATGTAGCCATATGTTCTCAAATTTTACATAATATCTAATGATCAAAAAGCTTTTCTTTGGTGTCCGAGGGAAAGGAGTCTTGGAAAATGCATCAATTTTGAGTTTTACTTTGCCGAATCAAAGGTAATTATCACTATTTCGTTTATGTTTCTGTTTGTTTTCTTATCACTAATTCTTAATTTTTACCTTTAAGCATTTATTTTTATTTCTATGTGCTTGACGTTGCTGAGACAGATCAAAGGTAAGAGTTGTTTCAAGCTTTTATAATCCTCTTGATTAGTTTATGATGACATAATTACTCTATTTCTTATTTGGATTTCTTGATTGCGAATTATAACTAAAATTTGCTGATTCGTCTTCTACGATTGAAAAAGAGCATTCACGGTGGTTAGTTCTTTATTCCCCTATAGTTTAGAATTATTACTGCTAATGTATTTTTTTTGGACTGATTGATGCTTTTGTCCAAAAGTATTTCTCTAATGTTTCGATTGTAGGTTTTAGGGTTTTGTTCCATAGGAGTTTATGGAAAGAGTGAATTAATGATTCATGATATAGATCTGTATATATATCATAGCGGTGAAAAATAATATAGAGGATTCACAAGGCAAAGAAAAATATTCATGTCGGCAGTGATGAGTGATTGCTGATTCACAATGGAAAATTTTTGGAAGATGAAACTACATTGGTACCGCCACGTGGACATACGGATCTCCAGTTTCAATGTTTTGCTTTGGTCTTTGAATGCGTTTAATTCAATTTTGATAAGCAAATATGTATATACTTGGAGAAGGATGGGACATGCTTTATCACCTTCTACGTCCAAGAAAGTGAAAATCAAAACCCAAACTTGACTACCAAGCAAAGTCATGGAGAGCAGCAATTAAAACATTTATGACTAAAGGTAATTTGGTACTAAACTTTTGGAGGAGTCTGATGGATAATGCATAAAGCATTCGAGCAGTGTTGAGCTATGGCATTGAGAGATTTTTTAGATTTTAATTGCTGCTCCATTATAATCCAGATTTTAAGAGAGACTTTTTCTTTACTTTCAGGGGTTTCGTGTAATCGATGACTCGCCGACCTGATCAGAGCATCAAGGATATTAATTTATGTCTATATAGAGTTTTTGGTTGATTATTCATTACGTTCTTTCCTTGAATCTCTTATTTGGAAACGAGAATTTAGATATCTCTATGGATTATATTTGCTAGATACGTTTTCCTCTGTTTTATTCCTATCTTACATGGATTTTTCAGTCTAGTAATTTTCATCTATGTTAGATCACTAACTTCGTGAGTGTTCCATTAAAGCTCTGTTGGGTGTTTTCAGTCCCTAATTCTGATGAAAGGTTTCACTTAACTTGACAAGTTTGTCATTTGATATTTTGTTCACAGACAAGACAATGGATGAATTGCCAGATCATTTAGTTTGGACACATTCTCAGGAAGCTTCATACTACCAATGATAGAAACGCAGTCTCACCCTCATGCAGGCGTTTCTATTCTCTGGAAAACCTGCAAGTTGCAAAGATACTCTCTCAAGATACAGTCTTAGTGCGTTGCTTTCTCTCTGCAAGAGCTTTCCAAATCTGTCCAAAGTTGAGATCATATACTCTGGTTGGATTTCAAAACTGGGCATTCTCTTTTAATGGCATTTTGAGTAAGACGAGGAGAGTAACAAGATATGAGAACAAGCAGTTCACAAAGATGAAAACTCTTGGAGGAAAGAGGTTTATTCTTTTAGAAGACATCATGCCTTAGACATCTCAATTATTCTGACTACCACACAGGTTTCACTTTAAATAAAGAAACATCTAAGCTCGAAAAGCATATTCACCTTTAAACCGTCGAAGAGGAAAATGTTAGAGATTTGCTAAAATAAAAGAGTGCAATATCTCCTTTTCAGAACCTATCGAATCAAGAGATGAAACTTGCAACATAGTTGGAAATTGTAAGAAGAAGAAGAAAAAAGCAACAAATCTATGGAATACTTAACTTTGTATTTCCAAGAAGTACCTTTTGAAACAAAGGAGAAGTTCTTGTAGGACCGCAAAAATCCGAATACGAAAACTGCGAATAAATAATATAATTAGGAAAGAAACAAGATGAAAACGATTTGATGAAAACCGAAAGAAGTGGAGTCGAGATTTGTTCTCTTTCCTTAATTCTTAAAATCGCATGTAGTGTGACGGTTTGATACGATTCATAATCCCAAGATACAACCACTAAGAGACCGTATTCTCTACACTAGAATTACGGAATATGCGAAGTCAATACTACGCTATACTCTCGAGACACTTTTGTATTTTTTGGAGAAATATTGCTGGAGTTTTTATGTAGAAATCATTTGTTCAGTTCATAGAAGAAGAAAGACAATGACTTGGCTTATATAACCAAAACTCAAGGTCTATACATTCTTGAGGAGGAATAATGTGACTTTAAGACATTTGACTATCTTGTCAATGTGACCACTTTATCAGCTTTGATTTTGTGGTTACACAAATTACTTAATTGTAAAAGATATTTGTTGAATTAATCAACAATATAATTTAAACAAATTTAGGAAAAATCTGAATTTATTTGGGTAATAGGCCCATTACTCATCTTCCAAATCCGGTTTGACTCGACACGACACGGAACTCATGTCCGGTTTGGATTTCTTCTTTAACTTCCAAAGTGTAAAATTTCTCATTCAAAATTAACCTAATTATTGACAAATTACTACACTAAGTTATAGTGTTTGTTTCAAGGAATCCAACTTATTTTTTCCGATACATTCGACGACTGAATTTTGTCTGAAAAGTATTCGAAAAAATGTTTGGTTCCATTTGTCTAAAAATGGGTTTCAAAAGTTCTTGATATTGATTACAAGTTTGAAGTTGGCTGCAAAAGTTACAAATGGAGAGTATGAAAAAATGCTTGGGGTTGCAAGAAACGTAATTGATATAAGACTGAGTGGGAACATCAAGAACTTGATTTGATGGTTTGTGAGAATAAATTGGGAGATAATTTTTTTTTTTTATGGATTGTGATAAGAAACTGGGAGATGAAAATTTCTGTGTGGAGGAAGAACTTGGCAAGATAAATTTGCTTAAACTTGTGGAAATGAGGAAAAGAAAAAGTATCAAACTTAAACAAAGAGAGATTAGGGTATGGGGACTGAAAGCATCAAACTTAAACAAAGGCTGTTTAGAAAAAGCTAAAGAAGATAAAGCTCAGAACAATGGAGAACTGTTCTCTTGAACAAATCAATGAGTTGTTAAGGGTGAATAAAACTTAAAAATGCAGAGATTTTTTCAAGAAGTTAGGGAGTACATATGGAGGAAGATTGGACAGTTGTCATTAGTGAAAAATAAGGGCTTGGACAAAGGAACAAACATGTGGAGTTCAATCTAATCTTTTTAATATTTTAACTTATATATATATATATATAATAAATCGGGATCCCTTAATCACTAGGACACGGGATTAGAGTCCGGACTGTCGTGCCTTTTGTCCCTCCCCTCCCCCCCCTCCCTGGCACTGTGTCTAAAGCACTCCAATAAAATCTTTTGCTCTAATCTCAAGAATGTTTGTTTTTCCGTTTGAAATTACATTCTCATTTAAGATATGACGTAAGCAGTTTCTGGTGGTAATTTTGTTTGTTATGACTACGAACAAAAATCAAAGCCAAACATTTATAAAAAGTTAAGATGTTTCTTCTTTGACATGTCTTCTTCCATGGAGGACAATATGTTGTCGTGTCTATGGTAAAGTCAAGATCTAGGGTAAAAATTTTAATGTAACTAAAACACATAATATAATCTACAAAGAAGTTTTTCAAAATATCGTTTAGTTTTAAACTTAATATAGTTTTTGGAGTTTTTTTTTATTTGTTTAAGACTTTATTGAGTTTGGGCTTTTAGGTCTTTTAGTTTTTGTTATACTAACAATTACATGAAACTATTTTTGAAATTTAATTTTTGACTTCTATCTGAGGGACTGAACTACGAATTGTATACTATGTAATATCAAATTTTTGGTTTTCTTTTAAAATTAACGAACTAAAAAGTTACAAATTGAAAAAAAAAAACCCAACTAACACGCTTTATACCCCTCACCTAGTTGTGCATTATATCTAAAAAATATGCATAGGTAAAAAATCCTCCTTCCATTTCTAATTGATTGTATTTATATAAATTTTTTTTGTTCAAAAAGATCACATTTTTAAGTTTTCTATGCATGATTTTTTAGTTATTGATGATAAATTGTAAATTTCAAGAAACATAATTAAACTCTATTGGTTTGAAGTTATAGGAAATTTTTTATCACAAAAAATGATGCATTATTAATCAATTTTTTATATGTGTGAAAATCTTAGAAATACAATCAATTAGAAATAGGATGAGTTTTTTATTTATTTTTTGTGCACACAGTATATTAAGACATATTACTAGCCAATTATTGTAGTTGTAGATTTCAGTATACAATAAAATTTAAATATATTTTAAAGCCAAATAATGAAACGAACCCTTAAAAAGAACCAATATTTATGTTTTTTTTTATGACCTCATTAAAACTAAAATATAGTTCCTTGCTTTGTAAATTTTAGAAAAATTCTGAACCATATACCACATTCTAAATTTTTTTTTTTTAAGGAAAATATTATTTTCCATTCAGTAAATTTTATTGATTTTTAAAAATAAAATTTATAAGAAGAAAGAATCTTAAAATTAACTATTTCTTTACCGGTGGGAGTACATGTTTAATCCTTAGACGTCCACATGCTTTCATTTCAAGGTAAGTTTATATTTTTTTATTATTTTTTCATACAATATTTAGGAAATTAAGCACTATTTTATTTTTCACCATTTGTTTTCTCTAAATCTATTTGGCGTAATATATGGTTCCTTTTTTCTTTTTGGTTCCAGGTACGAAGACAATTATATTTCTTTATCTTTGTATTTTTTTATTTTTTTTATTTTTTGTTTACACCAAAACTTTCAAAAAATATATTTTTGGTCAAAATTAAACGACACAAATTCTATTGGTTCTAACAACATTTTGGGGGCTCTTGGTCATGTATCGCTTAATCATGTTTTGACCGTTTAACATAAACCATATTTTTAACATGGATTAATACTTAAAATACTTAAACGGCCATTAAACCCTTAAAATTGTACAAGCATCGATGATGTCTTATTTTTTTTATGGGAAAATATCAAAAACTTCGTGAACTTTCAAATTGTGGACGTTTAAAGCATGAACTTTCAAAATGCCATTTAAATGCCCAAGTTCTTTGTTGACTCATAATTAAATAGCAAACTTTCGTTGACCAGGTCATTTGAGGCACGTCGTTAACTTGACGTTTACGGTGTTAAAGCTTCCGTTAGCAATTTATGTTTAATCAAAACGACATCGTTTCAACATTTATTAAAAATTATCAACTTTTAAATTGTGCACGTTTAAATCTTCAACTTTTTTAAAATGTCGTTTAAATGCTTAAGTTTTCGTTGACTTCATAATTAAATACCTAGCTTATGTTGACTATGCCATTTGAGGCATGACTTTAAATCAAGTGACGGAGCACGTTTACGGTGTTAAAGTACGGTGTTAAAGTATCTATTAGCAGCTTCCGTTTAATCAAAACGACAAATGTTTCGGAAACCATTTATTATTCGTCTTCTCTTTCTACTTCTGGTCACTTCATCGACATCCAACCTTAAGCAAAAAGTAAAAAATCTTCTCAAATTAAAATCCACCTTTGGAGAAACATAATCCAACGAAGTTTTTGCCACTTGGAAACTCTAGAAAATTCTCACGGAATTCTCAAAAAAACCTCAAAAGATTGAGTTTTTAAGCGTTGGTGATAACTGATTCGATCCGCATCCATCGAAATGGTTATTAAGAAAAATATTAAATTGTTTCAAATGTCTTTTCTCGGTTATCGGTTTAAGCGTTAAGCGTTGGCAATAACCAATTTTTTTTTTTTTAATATTCATTGGGAAGTCAAATAACCGATAAAAGAATGTTAAAGCTTTAACTCTGTAAAGCTTAAAAATGGTGAGTGTGAGAAATCAAATCGGTTATCACTAACGCTTAAGAAACTCAATCTCTTGAGAGATATTTGAGAATTCCATGAGAATTTTTCGGAGAATATAGGTGGCAAAGACTTCGTTGGATTATGTTTCTCCAAAGAAAGATTTTAATTTGAGAAGATTTTTCACTTCTTGATTATGGTTGGATCTCGATGAAGTGACCAAAAGTAGAAAGAGAAGGCAAATGATAAATAGTTTCTGGAACATTGGTTGTTTTGATCAAACAGAAGATGCTAACAGACAATTTAACGTTGTAAACATGTTGTCACTTTATTTAAAGTCATGTCTTAAATTTCATAGTCAACATAAGTTAGGCATTTAATTATGAAGTCAATGAAAATTTAGAGATTCAAACGATATTTTAAAAAAATTTAGGATTTAAATGTCCATAATTTGAAAGTTGAAGATTTTTAATAAAATTTGAAACGACGTCGTTTGATTAAACGGAAGTTGCTAACAGAAGCATTAACGTTGTAAGCGTCAATTTAACGACGTGCCTCAAATGGCTTAGTCAACAAAAGTTTACTATTTAATTACGAGTCAACGAAAAACTTGAGCATTAAAATGGCATTTTGAAAGTTCATGATTTAAACGTCCACAATTTGAAAGTTCACGAATTTTTTGACATTTTTCCCTTTTCTTTATCTATTTAAGGACTTGAATTAGTCAATATTATATAAAAAATAAAAAGAAGCCATAAAACTTTATAATGATCAAAAGAAATTCATACCATATTCTCCAAAATAAAATAAAAAATAGAATACCGTGGAATTTAATAGTTTTGATAACCTAAACAAAGCAACATGAGTGATATAAAATTAGAATCGACCAAACTCAAGATCACAAGATGATCAAGAGATTTCAAGCTTAAATGCGGAAGATGGTTGTTAAAAGACATGGAGATGGAGATTTGTGATTGATTCCACAATCACACACGAAATAAGAACTTGATTCCACAAGTGCTAAGTCCGGAAATTCAATAGAGAAGGGTGATTCTACACTAGACTCTAATGACAAAAATACAAGAGCACGAAATCCACCTTAGACTCTAGTGAACAACACAAAAAAAACTTTTGTAAAATGTATAATACTTGATTAAATTTCTGAATGATTGGTGTCTACAATTAAGGACGTGAGTCAACTTATATAGGCTGAAAAGTGAAAACTAAGCTATTCTAACATTCTAAAGCAACTAGCAAAGGAAACAAATAATTCAGCATAAAAGAAAATAAGCAGAAACAGAATGTAGCCAATGGAGCCAAATAAGGCAAGTCGTGGGCTCGTTTGTATCTAAACAACTTGGACATGAATCCTTGCATCCTTGGGATTTTCTGAATCATATAGAATGTCTTCAAATCGCACAGCTCAAAGGGAAATAGCAGTTGGTCCATAAATGCTTGCCTTGGCGCCAAATAAGGAAAGTATGATCTCGACATGATCAAGTCTGGATGGGAGGAGCTTAGGACGTGTTTGAGAGACTCTAGTCCATGTAGAAGCTCTACATGTTCCATATACAGCTTTGGGACACGTCCAACAATGGTAAAAGGACACTTCCCTTAAATGGCTCAGGATGAAGAAAGTTGGTGTACATGTGGATCCGCTTGATCCTCTGGGTGCTGGTGCATGGGAGGACATCTTATAAAGTCTCTAAATTTTTTAGAATGTCTCATTTTCGCCCCACATAGGCCTGGATTAACCCATATATGAATATATATTCAATTTATGTAGTATAGAACCCAAGAGAAGGATTAAATACTCATCTCCTATACCAACTCAAACCGGAGCTGATTTCTCTTGCTCATTGTCTTTAAAATAGCTGGTTTCCTGATGAGTTTCAAAGCCTAGAATATTTGCTCGAATAGATTGCTTGTTGGGTAGCTTAGGTGGTTCGTAACGGGTGTCAGATAAGCTCTTATGTACATCTTCTGATTTAGCTCGGTTAAGAGATAATTTTCTTCAGTGAAAGCTCATATTTTGGATGGTTTCCTGGTGATTCTTCAAGCTCATATGAACTGTACGAGTAAATTCTCCTAGGCACTTCTCCACTTGGGTTTTCTCGTCTCTGGGTAGGTTTACATGATCTCCGACTTGATTTGCTCGAGCATTCTCCATTCCACTAAGGTAATTAGTCTTATTAGGGTTTATTTGCTGGTTAATAATCAACACTATTCCGTTTGCTAGATCAAATCTGATTGGGCAAGAATCCTTCATATTGTCTGGTATGGTTTAGGCTTGAACCGGCTGGTCTGGCTTGTTCCTGGTTTGGTTTGGTTCTGATGTCTACATCAATGAGAAAAACTCTAAATGAAGCAAACCAACCCTGCATAAAACATATAAATTTTCACAAGAGAGACAAGGACCGGCCACAATTAGAGGTGTCAATTGGGCTGTCCAGCGCCCAATTGGGCATGCCCATTTGGACCATTACTTTTATGGTCCTCAATTGGTCGGTCCATAATGGACAATTGTCCAAAAATTGTCCACGCCCAATAAAACCCATGTCCATATGGGCATGCCCATGGACGCCCAATTTAATTTTTCTTATTTTTTTCTACAATTTAACTAATAATAATCCTCATTAATTAAGATTTTTAAATATATAATTAATAACTCATCTAATATAACTAATAATTAATAATTTATCTAATTTTCTCGCAAAAACGGATCTACAATTTTCTCAACAAAAAACGGATCCACAATTTTTCTGACAAAAACGGAACCGTAGTTTTCCCGCAAAAAAACGGATATGCAATTTTCCCGCCAAAAACAGATCCGCGGTTTTTCCGCCAAAACGGATTCACAAAATTTCCCGCCAAAAACGGATCCGCGATTTTTCCGCCAAAAACAGATTCACAAAATTTCCCGCCAAAAACGGATCCGCGATTTTTCCGCCAAAAACGGATCCGCTATTTTCCCGCCAAAACCGGATTCAATTTTTCCCGCCAAAACAGATTCTGTTATTTTCCCGCCAAAAACAGATTCTGCTATTTTCCCGCCAAAAACGGATCTGCAATTTTTCTCGCCAAAAACGGATCCGCGATTTTTCCGCCAAAAATGGATTCACAATTTTTCCCGCCAAAAACGGATCTATAGAATTTTCCACCAAAATGATGATATTATTTTATAATTATTATTTTTATTGATTTTATGATAATGAATCATTCATTAAATTAATTATTTATTATTTAAATGATTTACAAAACCCTAGATTTTAAAGACCATGGGCAGACTAATGTCCATATGGTCTTGCCCATTTTGACCATGGGCGAGATGGGTCGTCCGCCCATTTAAACTATTTAAAATTTGGTCGAGACCATGGTCCACCCATAACGAATTGGACTGGGCCTGACCCATGGTCTATATCCCCAATGCGTATACTTAACGATCGCAAAACCCGCATACACATTCGGCGCTTCTGTTTATGTCACCACCATTCGCTAGGGCCGCCACTTCCCCCATTTCCCCCCCACTGCTGCTTCTACCACCATTACTAGTTCCTCCACTACTGCTACCGTAACAATACATCATTTCTTGTAAATGACGTTCATTAGCAAGGGTTAAATGATATGTGATCGTCTCCAAGGGAGAAACACGCCCTTAGCCATCAAACATCATAAAGCCGTTGTTAGGGGTTTGGTACGGAGAAAATGAAGCTGATCTAGCTGAACTAGGTAAATATTTTGTGAATATGTCTTTGAACCATACTAGTCCATGCAAGCTCATGCTTGGCTGAACCAACTAGAAACCAGAGGCAGACTATAAATGTTAGGTTTAAACAAAGCTAAAGGTGGTATATAATTAAATAAGTCGTGTTGGTGAATTTAGAAAGAGATAGATGAGTGGAAGCGTCCTAGAAGAAGGTGAAACGATTCCAGATGCATATACATGTCAAATGAATGAACATCCAACCCATTGAGAAGAAAAGAGTATAAATATGATTGTTTTCTAACATAAGTTTTGAATCCCTAGGAAGTCAATCTCTCTCTCCATTGCGCAAAATCAGATTTCCAGGTGATTAGGTCAGGTCATGCTTAGATGTGGAACATTAGATGACTATTTTTATAGTGTTTTATGTCAATGTGACTTGATGACGATAGCTTTAACAATGTTGAGTAGCTTCTTGGCCATCATATCTATCGGTGAGGCAATGTGTAACACCCTAACCGGGCTTTTCTTACCGCAGTCAAGGATGCGACTGCTTGGTCACGACATGACCAAACCTCTGGGAAATTCAACAATTCCTTATAAAGACCTCAACGAGGTTTCACATATTTTACTTAAGTTAAACATATAACTTAGCACCATTCAGCATAACATTCGCCTTATTCTCTAACAACCTAACGCATCTAAACACTAGTTAGACCGTTACCTTACTTTTGTAGAGTCTGACCGACTCCTTGAACCGTTCGACCATTCCTTACTCGCATTTCTAGCCCGCCTTGCGGTTCCATGCTTCCTTAGCTCCGAGTATCAACAAGGCAACCAAACAATCTCTCCGGTACTTAGTCACTCAGCCAACCATCCCCACATAACCAAGTAACGGAGAGAGACGTCCGGATCCAAGTCATACCGGAACATCAACCATTCTTCCAAGTCATTCCCACACTTCATCCCTCGGAATCCCGCATGATTCCCCATAACTCTTCTCTTGAAACCGTCTATAAGCCTTTCCAGTTCAACTTCATGCTAACCAGCATCAGCTCCTGAAACTCGTTTCCATAACCGCTACCAGGTACGGTCATCATTGTGTAACCATTACCGGTTACGTCATCATCGCGTAACCGCGTCCAGATACTCACATCATCGAATACCGCGGTACCAATCTTCGAGTAACTGCCGAGTAACCGTCATCGGCTTCGCGCTTCACCGCGCTTTTGGTACCGCCATCGGTTTCATGTTCTCGACATCTCTACCGAATACCAATCCTTTCACATCGCGCGTCAGTTCCAACTAACTGTCGTCACGCATCGGCTCTTAGGAACCGCCATCGTTCATCTCTACCGGATACGAACATCACATGTATCGTTACCGGATATCTGTCACCAGTATGACCATCACCGGTTTCACACTGCCGGGTAACTTCTACCGGCACCATCACGAATCATGGACTTAACATCACATGAACGTTCGTCAATCGTCTTCATACAGACCAGATACAATCGCCACAGGCCTTATCAATATCAGATCACTCGTTAACCACCCTGGTTACCAGTCCCGACCAAGGAACCACCAGTCTCCGTCGATTAGAACTAAGTGCGACCGCGTTGATACCAGATACGATCGGTAACTAAATCATCGTCATCAGGTAACCGCCTCTGCAACCAGGTTCGCTCGACTCATCACCGAATAATCACTTTTCGGTACGAGTTAGAAAATCCCAACCGCCTGGTGTCACCGTAGACACGGCATGAATCCGCCGGGTATGGCAGAAGTCGACCGGTTCACCCTCCGATCACTCATTCTCTCTCGTGTTTTCCTCTCTGCCCTCTCGGCATTCTTCTCCCAATATCCCCTTTTCCTTTCCCAAAAACTCGTAACCCTCTCAAATGACGCCCCCAAGGCTTATTTATAAGTGTTTCCTTGTGAAACCGCTCCTTAACCGCCCAAGTAACCGCCACACACGCGTCCTTCCTACAAGGTAACCATTCCCACGCGTATTTTCCAACCAGGTAACCGTTCCCGCTACCTTTCTCTGGAAACCTTGCCAGATAACCGTCCAGTAACCGTTACCCCGAGAACACTTGCCTTTGCTCGGTAATAACTGTCCAGGTAACCGTCACACACGCGTTACCATGCCAGTAACCGTTCCCGCTCATTCACTTCGGGAATCTCTGCCAGATAACCGTTCCCGCCTAGTTCACTCGGTAAGGATGCTCTGTAACCATTCCAGACAATTCAGATAACCGTTCCCACCAATTCCCATCAGCATCCTTACCCGGCTATTATGAATAACCGCCACCCAGGTAACCGTCACTGAGTAACCGTCACTCTCTCCTCCGAGAATTACGGATCACTACCCAATAACCTGGAAATGCTTCCTCGGTAACTCGGAACACTGCCCGGCAGCTCAGTAACCGCTCCGAATAACCCGGGAAGCCTATTTCCCACTTAACAATCCAACACTCTTGGATTCAGTTTCCTTTGATCCTTATTGATCCTTCCCAAACCTTGAACCGTCTCTACCCCGGTAAGGTTTACGGAACACGGGTGTTACAACTCTCCCCCACTTAGAATGAATTCGTCCTCGAATTCACGGGAAAATAGAACCTTGTTCTATTCCTTTCACCCTTAACCGTAATCCCTGCACTCAGATGTCTTGAATTACATATCCTTTTCCATTTCGGCCCCAGCCTTTAACAAGTCTTTAAATTCCATTTAATCCGTACTTACCGATCGCAATCTCTCCTAGATCCGATCATAATTACTGGACTGTCTCAGTCCCAATTCATTCATTTCCTTTTTAACCCATCACCGTCTAAACCATTGTAATCAAACCGTCAATTCATTAGTCAATAATGCATGTCATGACCAGAATTTGTCAAGCATGAATATCCAAATGATCGGTAGTTTTACGTGATCAAGCAAGCCTTTACAAGCCCACGGCTTCCAAGCGTGTTGCATGATTACTACTCCGCATCCAAACTGGATCAGACATCAAGACCAAATTCCCGCATCAAGCACATGCATTCAGAGACTATATGAATCTAAGTAAGAAACAATCCTAGACTCATCCATTATCACACGGTCATCCGACCCCATCGACTCAAACTTAACTCCTTGTAGTTGTTCACCTCCGAGATATTTCCCAGCCACCGGATACACTTTGGCGAGGACTCTCGGCTCCCAACAGTGTCATACTCTCGGCAAGTAACTCACTACCTTAACAAGCTTCAACTCACCTTTACCAAATAACCTTGAACCCGATCTTTCCAACTTATCCTTAATAGTAGTTCCTGCTTACGGTCAGTCTCTCTTGACACATAGACTTACCCTAGCGAACCATCCTGTTCCTAGGCGGTTTGTCTCATGTCGCCCTAACTACCGTTCGGTCTTGAACTCACTATAAGGATTAAGTTCCTTAGATCCTTGGTTCCTATGGATTTCACCAAACCCACTTCCAATTCCTTTCAGACAACTTCTGGTCCCCTTTGAATAACTTTTCCAAATCATACTTTGACCCTTACCATTTTTACTTCCCGGATCCCTCTTGATCCTTACCATTTTTACTTTCCGGATCCCTCTTGATCCTTAACAATGCGCCTTGACAAACCCATCTGGTTCTCAAGGACATCACTACAGGTACGCCTTGGTGAACTCACCTAGTTCCTAAGGACGCAAACACAATTACCTTTCACAAAATCTTAGCGCGCATTGTGGTTATAACCGTGGGCAGTTCATATTGGCCTAACAGGAATCATATTGGCAAACATAACATGTTCACAATAATGACAAACAGGCACGCCTTGGCAAACTCTCTCGGTTCCCAAGGACGCGAACACATGTACGCCTTAGCAAACTCACCAGTTCCTAAGGACGCAAACATACATATGGCCTCAAACTCCCAATCGGCGCACCAACAATCCCGCCTAAGTTTCTGATCGAGTAACAATCGCAGCCCCTCATTTAGACCCGATCTTACCCAATGACTCTTTTCCTTTACCATAATCACAAATACTTCCGACAAGCCTCTTGACCATCAAACAAGTCTTTGGCGAGAACACTTGACTCCCAATCTCTTGTTGTCTTTGATCTCAACTCTCGAACCGCACTTTAACTGTTTCATAACCATGAATACTCATCCTTTACTTCATGGCTATTCCATTAGCCCTCTTACGTTTTGCACCTTTTTCTTTAATTCCCCAAGTAACGTAAAACTCCAAGTCTCACATGTTTCCCACGTTTCACTTACCCATCTAGTAAGCCTAACCTTAGAATTCATTCCCTTATGGAACTTACGGTTCACCTTTTACAATAACCCATCCACTCATTTCCGACAATGTATGATCACCATCAAACATCTCGGTAACCTTCTTTCTTTGAATGTAAGTATTCCCTAACTTAACATTCCGGCAACTCCTTTGCCTTAAGCATTCTTCTCCAAGAATTCTCATGCCTTAGTGAAATTTCATTTCACTTCTTGGACAATCTTTGTCCATACCACTTCAGAGAATGCTAGATTGCTATCTGACCATTCTAACTGAAATGCTCTCGGCACTCCTTTTGCATTTAACACTCTTCCGTTGATCAATTAACCTTGGCCACTCACATGACCCCAATGATCTTTCACCTTACGGAAGCTTAACATTCCCTCGGTTTATTAGTCATTCCCGATACCCGTTTTTCCCAACAGCTCGGGTACCATGACTAGTACTTCCTTCACATAGTCATTACCAATGACTTGATCAATCAATTTCTAATGATCTGATCATGGAAGTCTCACTAATTTACCATTTCACGTTTCCTTAACATAAACTTTTCATGATTCCAACACGAAAGAACTAGCCTGGTTTTCCTTTCCAGTTAGTCTTCATGTTTGGAAATCACTCGCTCATCCACTACCAGGTAGTCTTACCACTTGACTACTCCCAGTTCCACCATTAATCCGCCCCTTGCTAATTTCCTTAACCACTCATTAGCATTTCCCGAATGCTACTTAGTTCAAGAATCATGAACTACTAAAGAATCTATCCGGTTTCACTCTACCGGATCGTCTTTACTCTCAAACATTTCCCATTCATACACTTACCGGATAGCCTTCTCTCAAGACTACATCCGGTTCAACTCCTTAGCAATTTCCATAAAATTGGCCTTAGCAATTTTCACGCATTTAACTCGTCCTAGACAAGTCCAAAACACTTGAACTCTGTCCTAGAACCGACCATGCTCTGATACCAAAATGTAACACCCTAACCGGGCTTTCCTTACCGCAGTCAAGGATGCGACTGCTTGGTCACGACATGACCAAACCTCTCGGAAATTCAACAATTCCTTATAAAGACCTCAACGAGGTTTCACATATTTTACTTAAGTTAAACATATAACTTAGCACCATTCAGCATAACATTCGCCTTATTCTCTAACAACCTAACGCATCTAAACACTAGTTAGACCGTTACCTTACTTTCGTAGAGTCTGACCGACTCCTTGAACCGTTCGACCATTCCTTACTCGCATTTCTAGCCCGCCTTGCGGTTCCATGCTTCCTTAGCTTCGAGTATCAACAAGGCAACCAAACAATCTCTCCGGTACTTAGTCACTCAGCCAACCATCTCCACATAACCAAGTAACGGAGAGAGACGTCCGGATCCAAGTCATACCGGAACATCACCCATTCTTTCAAGTCATTCCCACACTTCATCCCTCGGAATCCCGCATGATTCCCCATAACTCTTCTCTTGAAACCGTCTATAAGCCTTTCCAGTTCAACTTCATGCTAACCAGCATCAGCTCCTGAAACTCGTTTCCATAACCGCTACCAGGTACGGTCATCATTGTGTAACCGTTACCGGTTACGTCATCATCGCGTAACCGCGTCCAGATACTCACATCATCGAATACCGCGGTACCAATCTTCGAGTAACTGCCGAGTAACCGTCATCGGCTTCGCGCTTCACCGCGCTTTCGGTACCGCCATCGGTTTCATGTTCTCGACATCTCTACCGAATACCAATCCTTTCACATCGCGCGTCAGTTCCAACTAACTGTCGTCACGCATCGGCTCTTAGGAACCGCCATCGTTCATCTCTACCGGATACGAACATCACATGTATCGTTACCGGATAACTGTCACCAGTATGACCATCACCGGTTTCACACTGCCGGGTAACTTCTACCGGCACCATCACGAATCATGGACTTAACATCACATGAACGTTCGTCAATCGTCTTCATACAGACCAGATACAATCGCCACATGCCTTATCATTATCAGATCACTCGTTAACCACCCTGGTTACCAGTCCCGACCAAGGAACCACCAGTCCCCGTCGATTAGAACTAAGTGCGACCGCGTTGATACCAGATACGATCGGTAACTAAATCATCGTCATCAGGTAACCGCCTCTGCAACCAGGTTCGCTCGACTCATCACCGAATAATCACTTTTCGGTACGAGTTAGAAAATCCCAACCGCCTGGTGTCACCGTAGACACGGCATGAATCCGCCGGGTACGGCAGAACTCGACCGGTTCACCCTCCGATCACTCATTCTCTCTCGTGTTTTCCTCTCTGCCCTCTCGGCATTCTTCTCCCAATATCCCCTTTTCCTTTCCCAAAAACTCGTAACCCTCTCAAATAACGCCCCCAATGCTTATTTATAAGTGTTTCCTTGTGAAACCGCTCCTTAACCGCCCAAGTAACCGCCACACACGCGTCCTTCCTACAAGGTAACCATTCCCACGCGTATTTTCCAACCAGGTAACCGTTCCCGCTACCTTTCTCTGGAAACCTTGCCAGATAACCGTCCAGTAACCGTTACCCCCAGAACACTTGCCTTTGCTCGGTAATAACTGTCCAGGTAACCGTCACACGCGCGTTACCATGCCAGTAACCGTTCCCGCTCATTCACTTCGGGAATCTCTGCCAGATAACCGTTCCCGCCTAGTTCACTCGGTAAGGATGCTCTGTAACCATTGCAGACAATTCAGATAACCGTTCCCACCAATTCCCATCAGCATCCTTACCCGGCTATTATGAATAACCGCCACTCAGGTAACCGTCACTGAGTAACCGTCACTCTCTCCTCCGAGAATTACGGATCACTACCCAATAACCTGGAAATGCTTCCTCGGTAACTCGGAACACTGCCCGGCAGCTCAGTAACCGCTCCGAATAACCCGGGAAGCCTATTTCCCACTTAACAATCCAACACTCTTGGATTCAGTTTCCTTTGATCCTTATTGATCCTTCCCAAACCTTGAACCGTCTCTACTCCGGTAAGGTTTGCGGAACACGGGTGTTACACAATGCCTTGCACAAAAAATGGATGTTGTGCCACCCATAGGTGTGGTGAGGTAGTAGGAATTCCAGAGCATGGATCTCAGAACCCCACACGAGGTTTCACATTCTTTCAGAAACTTTTTGTCGATTCATAAACTTTTGGCTCACCTTTGTCGGGTTATTTTGAGACGAACAGTTATTTTGTTATTATTTACAGGATTTTCTTTTTTGATCATGCACCTACATGTCGACTGATGATAGAGTTTTTTTTTGGTAACTGACCGAAAAATTATACCGACATTTTTAACTTTATTGAATTCTAAGTTTCAACATTTGAAATTAAATACTCTATCATACCAGCTGATTGAGAATTGTTGTAGTTTAGTAATGCTTATGCATAAGTATTGTAATTTCTTTGACATATAGAGCATAGAAGTATTAACACATTTATGTCCTCTATTGATTTGAGAATGTATTTTGAAAGCAATGAAAATGAAAGCTACAAGTCCACTCTGTAAAATCACATACAATCGTAGAGATAGTTCCCATGTTTTTTGAATTGATTTTACTATCTTTCTTATTTTTGATAATTATGTAATGTTTTAGAGATTCGAAATGCTCCTTATATAGATCGCTTGGTGAGCATTTACAAGAACATGGAAGATGCTTATGGGTTCAACTTATTCATAAGCCAAAATAATCAATCACTATTAGGTACTTGTAGCTTCAGTGATTGACTCGTAAGAGGTTACAATTCTTTTGTTTAACCTGTGTTATACAATGTGTCTACATATAAAGAAAAGCATATGAGAGATGGTTCAGTTGATAAGGTAAATGGTTGATCATCCAACTATGAATGAATTGTTAGATGCCTTATTTTCAATCTCTGGTTATGTTAAAGGTTAAATTGTAAATTAATGGCATAACATGTATATGAGTACATGGTCAGATCATGTGTCAAACTTGCTATCCTCGTGTAAGTAAAAATCGCTCCCAGCCACGACTCCCGAGGCAACCTCTTTGATGGTTCTCTCCGACGCCGGTGAAGCTGAGGCTTGCCGGCATCGGGATTCTTCCTCTGCTGATTGTTTTTTCGAGCTCTTTCGTTCTCCTCTTTTAGTTTTTACTTTTCGAATTCCCGTCAAATTGGCTCTTGACAAGCATAGTCGGAGGCTTTTCACCGGATTCCGAACCGGCGAACTTTTCTTGGGACTGGATATCATGTTCCAAAGATCCTTCTCCTTCGTAGGGAAGATAGGTTCTCACCTGCCAAAGATCTCTCTCGTTGAAGAAAGGTTTTGTGTTTTCTTGACCCAAACCTTGAGTTTGAAGCGAAACAGACCTCCTCCGCCATCTTCGATCTCGTTGCTGGTCGGTCTCCTGGTTTCACCGGAAGTTTGCTGGAAGCTAGATCTGGATAAAGGAGCCTCATCAGGTTGGATTACAGGCCAGGTGCTTTGTTCGATTTCTCTCTCGGCCTCGTTCGACGCAGATCTCACCTCAGGCAGCCGACAGCCTATTCTCTCGATCTCATTCGTCCTAGGGCGAACTCGTTGGTGGTTGATGGTCTCTGGATGGGCCTTTCCCAATAAGGCTTCAAGTTTGGTAACAATTTTCTGTAAAGCTCCTCTCGGCCCATTAAGATTCAAGGGCCTCATGCCCAATTACTTAGGAGAAGTTACTATTTGGGCCTGTGAGAAGTATCTTTACTCATTTATGCCAATTAGGACTCCCACCAAACGTATCTATTGCAGCCGCCAATTCTGTCTCCACTCAACGGTACCTCTGTATCTCATTATCACGCTTCTTATGCTATTTGAGATGGGTTGCTGTTCGTTTTTGTGTTCTCATGAAAAGAGAACTTATTTGTATACTTCTCCTCTGTTCATGAGGAAGATCTTTCACCCCTTTCCTCCCTTTGGGAGAGATCCTTTATATCATCCTCTGTTAAAGAGCGAATCCTACCTCCATTATGTTCTCTCTGGATGAGAGTTGTTCCATGTCCGGTTGTTAAACCGAGAATGTCTATTCTACTTCTAACCGATTTGTTATCGTATGCAGAGATCTTATCGAGATCAGAAGCTGTAGGGATCATTTCGTGGATACCTATTGGTTTAGATGTCTTTTCAAAGTCACATTATGCAGATGATGCAGTGACTACACTTCAGTTAACAGCTATTATTGTCGTGAGACCTGGATTCTTGTTGGCACCGAGAATTTTCAAACTCTCCGACTTTCTGGTTAACACACTATCAAACTCTCATCAGTTTGTGTCTTTATCCCATAGTTGTATTAGTTTCATTGCTTTAAGTTTAGCCGTTTGGCTTGCATATCGAGTTATGTCCGATAATGTTCCTATCATTGTAATCGTTTAAGCATGAATGAATTTGAGTGACAAAAAAAAAAAAAAAATTTGCTATCCTCGTGTAGCTTTCATATTTATCTATTTTTTTGTGCAGATTTCAAATATCGATTCTTATGAATCACTCATTTCGGGTAAGAACTATTTATATTATCCTCTTCTTAAACTTATTTGATTATTGTGGATTTATAAAAACCATTAATTTTGTTAGTGTTGATGCATCTGTTTCAAACCTAATATGTTTTGATCAAACTGATTCTCAGAACCTCCTCATATAAGTATTTGGTTTTCAAGTTATGCTTAGATTATGAAACTCCTCATGATTCTTGAAGCATAACAAAAAAATATCACACAGCTTCCTTAAAGCATACCTTCACCTTATCCACTAGATGACAGAGAAAAATTATGCTTCCCTCTTTTTCTTTACTTTTGGACATGTTTGTGCATGGAAAGATCATAATTGCGTTACGAGAACCTCGCCTTAGAACATTCATAAAATATAAACTTTCCTAAAGTATAATTTTTTTGAAAATAGAAAATTTCTAAAAATATGAACTTTCCCAAATAAGAAATAAGGTTTATCTATCAGGGTTTTCTGAAACTATGTTAGGGTTACTGTCAGCTTCAAACATAGATTGCGGTTAAAGCTTACGTAGGATTTCAGATCTGTAAGAACCTCTTGAAAGCTTACAGTAATGGCTTTCTAATGATATGTACATCGTCCTTTAAATATCTACGCTTCATAAGGAATCTGCTTTTGAAGTGGAAGGGAGCAGAATACGATATTCATAGATATAGGTGTCATACATCTCTACAGAAAGTTTCATCGAAAAAGGAATCAGTTTTAATTTCTCCTCCATTAGTATTTTTTTAACTCAGATGGCAGAGGTGACACTTTAAAACTAATTTAGTAACAACGAAACATTAGCGTAAAACTGTGTACAGATTTTACCAGCGTTTACTAAAATGCAAAACCTTCAAAATATTAGTTTTGCATGTGGGCAGATTTTGTCTATATTATGCGACGAACTATAAAACAGAAATATCCATATGGACTGAGTCTATAACTTACTGATTTTTAAAGAAAAAGATTCCAAGGGTATGATGTTGACCTTTTTATTTCTTAGTTATTAGAAAAGAGATGTGTAACTTCAGTTTCATCATTTATATATGTGATTTTATTCCTTATTATCTTACTTATGCAACCATTATACGGTCAACTTTAATAGGTTACATTTTCGTTTACCTATTTGACTGTCATCAGTTATTCTTTCATTAATTTTAAACGCATTTTTCGCTGGTATAAGTCGTAGATCGATAACGGTAAGAATGTTAAATTTAATTTTAAGTAAATAACAATTTGTCTAATTTTTTTTTGTTTATTAAGAGGTTTGACATCTAATTCCAAAAAAATTTCGGACCTAATAAAACAGGTTAAAAACTTGAGCATCAATTTATCATATGAAATTTTTGTACTTCTAAAAAAAATCAATAACGATTTGTACATTGATGTACCAATAATTTACCCGTTAAAGGACAATATAGAGTTCTAATTGAGATCAGGGTTAGCTGCCCTCTTTCATCTTATGGAGAAAAAGGCTGCTCCGTTCTACAGCTCCGGCGGCTTCCATAGCGCCAGAGTTGTGGTTTATTTCTCTTTTCTATAGTTGCTTGCGATCTTTTATCCCGATATTTTGTTATGTATTTTTTTTGTTTTCAACGGTTGGTTTTTCTCTTTGGATTTGACAGCAAGATCGGTAAAATCCTTAGATGTTTAGCCATGTTCTGGGAAACTATTAAGGCAAGCAGTGAGATTCTTGGATTTATGCATTTTTCGTTAGTCGATCCGACTGAAATCGTGGTCTTTATATCTTGTTTTTTGGGTTTTGTTTTCCCTTTGGCTGTTTTTTCTTCAATCCTTGGCTCAGATCTGTTTTGAGAGAGATGGTTGTTGCTTTTGGTTTGGTGCTTTCTCTTCTTTGCTAGTCATTTCTTTGGTTTCTATTCGGTGTCGATATGTTGTCGTCTTCAACCTGCTGCTCTCGGTTTCAACCTGTCTCTTAATTTCTTATTATATAAACTTGGATTACACTCATGAGAGGTCGACACGTGTCAAATTATAATTAACGAGATCATGACACGTGTCAGCTATAACATCAAATCTTGACACGTGTCAGCTATAACTTCAGCTCTTGACACGTGTCAAAATTGTTAATATAATAACAAAATTAAATAATTTAAAAAAATCATTAATTTTTTAATATATACAAATTTTAGTAAATAAATAAAAATTAATCGTATCATGAAAAAGAAAATAAAAATATTGACAAAAACTATTAGCAAAAAGGTTAAATATATTTTACTATTAGGAAAAGTAAATCTTATAGACGATTGTTTTTAAAACTATTTTTTTCCTAATAAATAGCTATAAAGATAATTATGTTTCCCCATCTATTAACATAATTTAAGAAAAAAAGGAACAATACTTTTATTATTAGGAAAAAAAAGTTTAATAGACGATTGTTTTTCATTATAAAAGAAAATTCACCCCTTTCTTTTCTATCACAATTTTTACCAACAAGAAAAAAACTCTATGAGACAAAATTTTCTAATAAGATAATTTTATTGATTTATGATAACTAACACCAAAAGTTATTTGACATTAGATCAATTAGATCGAAAACATGTTTATCTTCATATTCATGTTACAGTGCGTCTTCTTCGATTCTTCGAAAATCGGAATTCAAAAACTTCAAAAAAAATATTGAGTTCATAGGAATATTAAATTTACTATTACTTGATAAAAAGGTAATTATTAAGTATTGTCTAACACATCAAAATAGCTTGGTGCATTTGGTTTAGCTTTCAATAATTTTTCCTAAATAAAAAAAAATTTAATAACCCACTGTCAAATCCTAAAAAGCAAAAGACTATAATTTTTTATTACAATATAAAAAAAATTGTATTCTCTCAACTTCTCACTAAAACAAACTCAAAATCTAATTATAATATGAATAGGAAAATTAATTCATCAAAATTAATTTTAAAACCTAGAAATAAGAGTACTTAAATAATCAAAATAATAGTTACAGATATACAAATGCATATTACATCTTTTGGTTAGAAACCAAATAAAAAATATCGAAGATTGAAGCTAATCTTATTTTATATTTTGTAGAGATGATTTTATTTTATTTTTTTGAGTTTTGCTATTAATATTTATTTAACGGGTTATAAAATATTTTCTATGAACCCGCGTATATGTGAATCCTTATCTAGTATATATATAAAGTCTAATATAGAATCAATAGTTAAGTGCCTTATTAGTAAAGACCTTATAAGAACTACGACATGTTCGTTGTTTTGTAGTTTTAGGAATACTAGTGGAAAGAATCCGGGCTACGCCCGGATAAATTTTATAATAATTAATATAGTGTAGTTTCAGTGAACTTAGTTTATTATTACTGTTTAGTTTTTTATATACACGCCACAAAAAAATGTGATGTTATATTTAACAGTTTCCCAAAAAGCACTATTTAATATTCTTTACATTGTAATTTATATTCGCAAATAGTGATTAATTTGAGAAATTCTCTCGTATAGCACCAAATGATGTTTTTGTTCCACAATTAGCATACATTTTTATTTAGGACAAAAATAGCATTTTATGAAGTTCATAATTTAATTTTTTTTGTTCGGGTTAACTATATTACTATTTAGGGTTTAGTTTTTAGGGGGTAGGGGGTAAGATTTAGGGTTTAAGGCTTAGGGTTTAGTGTTTTTAAACCCTAAACCTTAAATCCTAAACCCTAAAAATATGAAGTTAGAATAATTCTTTAATAAAAATGCTATTTGTGTCCTAAATGAAAATTTGTGTTAAATATGTCACAAAACTATATTTTGTGCTATTTTTGAGAATTGCCCGATTAATTTTGATTTCATTATTTTATTATATAGAATAACATTGACATGTATATTCTTTATTTTTCCGTCTTATCTATTAATTTTTTTTTTAAAATAAAGTATGCCTTTGATTTTTTTTTCCCAACTTCTAAATTAAGTCCTCTTTAAAAAAAATAAACTTTATATTTTAATTATTTTTTGTTGTTCTTAGATTGAATGACTATCATATAAGTTCATATCGTAACGTTAAACAGATTTGATAATTTGTGGCATTCTTTAGCAAAAGAGTATTGTCTATGTTTAACACATATACATGACTATAAGAGAAAGTGGGCATTCTTTAACAAAAGAGTATTGTCTATGTTTAACACAAACTATGGGAGGTATGTCGATCATCTTGTAGTATCCCATGGTTGTTCATATTAGCCCCAATATCATCTCGTAGTATCCCTTGGTTGTCCATTTGGCCAGGGGCATTCACATGGCATTCTCCGGATCCTGGGAGATTATGGGTCTCGGCCCGAAACCTCCTGGTTAAAAAAAAAAAAAAAAAAAGCAGGATAAGCTGAATTTCTCTACTGAACGGCCACCTTTATATTTGTAAAAGTTGCATAGTCATAGCACAAAACACCTATTACACTGGCGAAGAGAAAGTGAAGATTTAGGTTTCACCTTATTGATGCTTAACTAAAATCATATATTTTTTAATTTTCTTCCCCATTCCTTTGACTTTAGCTCAGCACATTTTTTCAGTGCTAAGACGAATCCCCAACCATGTACCATATTTTTTTGTCTTCCGTTTGAAAAAGTAAAAAACAGGAGAAGCGAAGAAGTTAGACATGTACGTTAAGTGAAAAATCTAAAGAGCTGGATCAGGTGTCATGGTCTCCACAAATCTTGATTTATCAAAGACAGAAATGTTGGAGAATACATTTACAACCTCAGCCATGGTAAATCGGTGGATTCAGTTAGTTACAATCTTGAGATATTGAAGCATCATTATAACACAAAAGTGGCATTAAGCTATCAAATCCCACACTGTTATAAAAAATAATATATTGAGGGAGTATACACCTTATGCTTATGTATCTCTCCTTTCTTGGTGCATCTTTTAGTCCATCCCTTTCTCTCAATGTTCTAATTCAGCCTTCTCTGATCAAGAAGTATAAACCACTGAGTGAAGCTAGAAAAACATAAAACATATTTCAAATCATGCCAATAAAAGAGAAAGTATTAGCCAGAAAAGTCTTACAGGCATGAGCAATGCCTTAGGCTCTCTAGATCTTCTGGTCAACATAGGAAAACAAATTAAAGCTAGAGCAGAAGCTGGATTTAGCCTCCAATTTCGTCTTACCAGCTTCCCTTCAAGAATACATCTTAAAGTTGTTCATGCTAGAACATAGTTTTACCAACTGTATTTTCAGAATCATACTCCATGTATGTCAAAAGTTTATGTTATTGGAGACTTGAACCCAATTATATGTAAAAGAATAACCCACCTAGACATCATTATAGGCTCAACTGTCACAACCTCCACAAACTTAAGGAGGAAATTTATCATAATTTACATTTGATTAACAGAACATACACGTTTGACTTTTAATAATAATATCTATATATATCAAGAATAATATGACTTATGAAGCATATAAATATGTACCTTAAATAATCTTGTTTCGTAGTATTGGTAGATTGAAAAAAACAGAGCAAATTTTGGAATTTAATGGTGATGGGAAACTAAACAACCTTCATAAATTAGGCAGAGGTTTGATGGGTTTCGATGATAAGATTTGTGAAAAATTAAAATCATCCTCCTCATATCAATTTCCTCTTTATATCCGTAAGTTTCAATACTCTAAAACATGAAGAACCATCTTCATTTTCATCCTCTTTGATCTTGGTAGAATCGCAGTACCAATTTCCTAAAGCATGTGCATTAAATCACTACAAATGAGAACATAAACATGTATGTGTAGAAAATCTACGAATGTAGGTTTCTGTTGGAAATTTGTTTCAAAGCAATTCTCAGTTCTGATAAAAAATTAGCTATCATTCCAAACCCAAAGCAGAGAGGAAGATACCAAACTCCTATCTTTAATCTGGTAGAAAAATTAGCTAGGAAAAACTAACTAATAACAAAAGGTTGAAGCTGAAAACCTAAGGGCCAAAAAAACATAGACAAAATTTATTTAGAGGATTTAGAAAAGAGTGAACATTGTGATTGAACCCTGTCACTGAAAAATAAAACCTTTATTTAGTTAAACAAAACTGATCAAAGGAATGGGATTTAGGTAGAAATCTGGGGGAAAATAACCAAAAATTAAGCATGGAATAATATTCAATGTACCCTAATAAGAGAAACAGAGAGAATCAATGTACATTTTTAGTCTTCCCTAGAACTATTTACTACTACTTTAAAAGCCTCAAAACTCTATTTTTATTAGTAGTAGATTCTAAATCAAATACCAGACCACATATTTTTTTTACTTTTTAAAAGGAAAAATATTATTTTCCCATTGAATAAATATTATTTCTTTTTTAAAAGGAAATTTTATAAAAAGAAAAAACCTTAAAATACAGTTTTTCTTTAAATGATTGGAGTTCATGTGTAATCCTTAGGGATCGGCTCATTTTTTTCTTGGGAAATTTTTTTGTGAGTGTTAATATTTTATTGTTAATCTACAATAGATTAACAATAAAATAAATCATTTCTTTTATTTTAAATTACAGTTACATAAAATCTTTTTTTTCATTTAAATAAAAACAACATAATTTTTTTTTAATTAAAGGTACAATAACATACTTTAAAAACTAATCAAAATTAAATAGATAAAAAGAAACTAATTTTCGATAATAATTGTTTTCAAAAAATTTACGGAACTATTTTTTTTATTTTTATTTTGTTGAAATTTTTAATTTATTAATCAACAAAAGGAGTTATTTACAAAGTGGGAAAGAAAAGAAAAAAAAAATCCAATTTAGATAAGAACTATTGCATTTCAAACCACCTTGGGAGAAGACCTTCAAACTTATGTGGAGTTGTATACTTGAGGAAACTGATCGGGTTTCGAATTGCCTTGTCTATATGCAAAAATAACGTTCACGCCAGAGAAAGTAGATAGAAGCCTGAAAGCATAAAGTCCACTGGGCTATATATAAGTAGCTGTGAGGATGTAGCTTAGCGTGTCTGGCCAGTCAGGGTTCGCAGAAGGACCAATAAGTTTGTCAACAAGAGAAAGCCAAGACTGTATAAGTGTATGGGCATGCAAAGAAGAGATGGTCTCGCGTCTCATCCAGCTCTCCACAATTAATTTTCCAAATAGCTCTGCGTTAAACTTTTTTTGAAGTTCTACCAAATAACTCTATCTGAATTAGGACTTTTGTGAACAATTCTCTTAGTATAAGGACTGTATCCATACGTCGACTTCTTATGAACAATATTTTTTCCCTTTTATGGCAGGCTAAAAGTTAGCTTTTTATCAACTTTGAAGATTAAAGAATCAAAGTAATTAATAACAATGCAAAGCCGAATATGAATTCTATGTCTCGCCAGTGTTTTTATCCGTAATCTAGTAATTAAACTCAAAAATTTCTTATCAAATCAGTAAATATATATACTCAGGTGGATTAAATCAATATTAAGCAGCATCTTCTCTAAAACGTGACACTAAAAGAATACTAAAACGATGTTGAATAACCTCTGTGTCTGTTAAACACCAATCAAGTATAAACCAGAACAATCACACATTTATTCATTAAACTCAAACCGAGTTCAATAACTACATTAGTCGAACCAAAGTCAACAAAACTCTATCTAGCTCGAGCGGATTGTCATGTAGAACTACATCAGTTATAATATCACAAATAAAATGCAACCTAACATCTATATGTTTGGTTCTTTTGTCATGTAGAAACTATATCAGATATAATCTACAAATAAAATGCAGCCTAACATCTATATGATTGGTTCTTAGACTTAGTTAAAGAACTATGAATGTAAGCGAGAGCCACAAAGAGTCAACAACAACCTTTGTCCAAAGAAATGCTAATAATTGTTTCACTAATTTCTCACATTATTTAACCAACATAAATTTAAAAGCAGTTTAGTTATATGTCTTATGAAATCATAAAAAATAAAATAAAAAGTTCATTTTCTTCTTCTTAAAGTTCATGAGACTGTTTAGAGACTGACAAGAGATACTGAGAACAATCGCTAATGCTCGCACCCAAATACGCATCCACTGCTTCCTCTGCCACTTCCTCTGATATTACTGCTTTGTCCGCCACTTCCACTCCCTTCGCCACGGTTCCTTCTTTCACCATCTCGGCCGCTGCTTCTGTATTCAAGACCATACCTCATGTTGTGTAAAGGATGTTCAGTAGCCATAGTAAAGGCTAAGTCTCTTTCTATCTCATTTTGTACCATCTCCTCTAAGGAAGGCAAAGGCAACCATTCGTTAAACCTTGTGAAGCTATTGTCACCAGTATGATTCGGATTCGATAAATTAGTTGACCAAGCTGAATATGGTAAAAAATCACCTAGTTGTTCATGATCATGTAAACCACCTGGAAGTGGCTGAACCAACATTAAATCACCCATATGTTAAGTAAGAATAACATCAGTTCCAAAACCCATGAACATAATATCAGATTTTAGGGCAAAAATAAGACGTACTAGATCTATTACCAATTCAGGGGATAAATCTAAATCATGCTCAACAAAGTCTTGATTTGGAGGTCCATGTGCATACAACCATTGACCTTGTTCTACATTTCTACATAATGGACATTGCATCTTGTTCTTTGCATTAAAAGCCGAACCAATACAATCTGCGTAAACATGTGAAACAAATTTTCATAGATGTCACTAAATAGCACACAACAAAAAATTGAAAACTCATTTAGATTTTGTTAGAACACATCATTAAAATTTCATAAGGAAACACACAACTTTTGTCAGCTTAAGTATATAGACAACCATTGATGTCTCAAGCATGTCATATCTACACATACACCCAATTCTGTAATGCAGATTTGAATTAATGGATGCATCACATAAGATGGAGACAGAAGGAAAAAAATAGGTTAACAAAAAATAAAATTTAAATTTCGCATGTTGTTTTAAATGAATGGTAATTTAATATTATTCAAATCAGTAGGAACAATTCAATAAGATTGGATTTATTTTTCTTCTCTCATGAAAAAGTTCCATTAAATTTTTTTTTATTTGATGCTTGTTCACAAATGAAAAAAAAAACATTTACCAAGATGAAATTGGTGGCCACATAGAAGTTTAACAACGGTTCGATCATCATCTTGATTGACCAGCTTTTCGAGACAAATCGGACAATCTGAAGAAATCACAGTTTCGTTATCGGTAGAGTCACAATCTCCATCATCAACAGGTTCAAGATTGAGGTCAAAAGCAACTTGTTTGCTTTCTTCAACGTCACTCTCTAAACCTGTTACCATCATATATATTCTTATCTAAAAAGAACCACACAAATCAAATATATAAAAGAACAAAAATTTGAACAACTCTCAAACTCTTTAGAGAGAAGCAAAAAATAATGTCTAATACTTCACAATGAGAGGGTTAAATTTATATAGATAATCGGTTCTTGTTAACTCAATTTCTATCCAAAATTTAGATTTTCTTTTTAATTTATTATATACTTTATATCTACCTCTGGAATAAATGTTCATATATTTCGCCTTTTCTCTTAAATATTACCTTTAGATTTTCCATTCAAGTTAGTAACTTTTTTACTTTTATTTGCCAATTAACTTCAATTTTTTTAAGTTTTGTATCCAATTGTTTTTGTATGTTACATAAACTAACTATTCCAAATTTTTAATAAATTTGACAATCAATTGGTAATAGATTTTTAAATTATTTCACGCCAACTGTGCGTATGTAACAACTATTGCACATTTATTTTATTTTTAAAATATGTAAAAGCAATCAAGAATAACAGCTATTTAAAGTATTTCGCGCCAAGTATAACAAAACATTAGTCATACATTAGTCATAAATTTTTAAAATATTTTTTGCCAATTGGATTCAAAATAATAAATTATAATTAGATCTAAAACCAATTATGTAACAATTGAATCTCACTATTATTATTATTATTATTATTATTATTATTATTATTATTATTATTATTGTTATTGTTATTGTTATTGTTATTGTTATTGTACAGAAAGATTTTAAATGAAATTTCCTTTTATTAAATAAATTTAATCAATCAACATTTAAATAATATTTTAACATTAATAAGAAACATAAAATTAGATATTTACTATTAATAAAATATCTAATTTTTAGAGTTTTTTTTTCTTTAATTGATGGAAATCAAAAAGTATTTAATTTTAGAATTTTCAAATTTTGAATGTCAAAATTTTATTGTAATAAATTAAAGAGAAATTTGAAATATCCATATTGCATAATTTTATATTTTAATTTACTTTTCTTTTAATAAAATTTAAGCATTAAATATTTAGGGTTATCTTTTAAATGTAATAATCAAGTAACATTATATATATATGTATATATATATATATTATTCTTAATTTTTTATATATTATAAATGTTTAAATGATACTTATATTTGTTCATAAAATAATTTTATATTCATTTTATATTATCTATAAAACAAAATTAAAATTTGGTGTTATATATAACATCATTAAATAACTACTTACGTTATTATTATGGCATTAACTATTTTTTGTGTGTTTTTAAACATCATTTGAATTGACAAGATCTGATCCACAGCCAAATCCACTTTAACTAAAGGTACTTTGGTCTAGTATTAAATATTTAAAGTGGTATATCATATATTTATGTTAGGGTTGAAAAAAAATTATGAACCTAAACGAGACTCATCTTTTTCTTTTCTTTTTTCTTGACATAAACGAGACTCATCAAACCAAACTGAAACCAAATTTTAATAATAACCCAAATGGCATACATATTTCAATACCAGTTTACCTGAATCCAATTCGAATTGAACTATTTAACCGAGATCCACAAAAATTAATATATTTAATTAAATTTAAATATATTATAAGTATACTACAAAATTATATTAATTATTGATTAAAATTATTGGTTATATGTTTTTTGTCAAAAACTAAACCGAATTTTTAACAACCAAAAAAAAAAAAAAAAAAACTAAACCAAGTTCAAACCAAATAAAAATATATCTTATATGGAATGGTTTGAGGACAAGACAACATCACCCACAGAAACCATCCTAAAAGCTATAACTGCAACCAAAGAATGGATCGAAGTTCAAGCCCCCATCGACAATTCTAACAGCCCTAGGAGCCAATCGAATGCTAATCCACGAATTGTAGAAATTACATGCAGGTGTGATGCAGCGTGGCGCCCAGACATCAAAGCAGCCGGCTTAGGATGGAATTTCTCTTCGATCCATGAGGGTTGTCTCTCATCCCATTCAATTACCTCATCTTATGTGACTTCGCCTTTAATGGCAGAAAGCTTGGCGCTCAGATCAGCCTTAGAGTCAGCGATAACCTCCGGGTTCCGTCGACTTGCGATCGAGTCCGATTCGTCACAGCTAGTTCAAGCTGTCTCGACGAGATCACCAATCTATGAACTCTTCGGTATTTTAGCAGATATCGATATTCTATCCGCTTCCTTTGATTTTATTTCATTTAAGTGTATCAGTAGAAGTGCAAACAAGATAGCAGATCGTTTGGCTAAAAGGACCCTAACTCATATCGATGTAAACCCATAAGCTATCTATAAAGATTTTGTTTGACAAAAAAAAAAAAATGGAACGGTTGGAACATGAACCGAACAAAACTGAGTAACTGAATGTCTGCCAACATGTATATAGTTTTTTCTATATTATTTAGTAGTGAAATGATATTTTTGCTATATCAAAAAAAATTAATTTGTGTACTTTCAATTACGGTGGATTAGTTAAAGATTTCTAGATGCAATAAAATTTCAGAAAGTATTCTTTGGTTACACCAAAAAAGTATTTCAATAAAAGTATTTAATATACCATCTCTAGATGATCAATCGTTTGTGACTATTTTTAGTTAAAGATCTCACAAAAACTAAAATGTAGTTCGTTATTTATTATTTTAGGAAAACTCTAAAACAATTGCCACATTATAAAGTTAGGTATTTTATACAGATACAAATACAAAAGTGGCATGGGAGGAGTTACCTATGCCGAAGAAGGAGGGTGGACTGGGATTGAAAAAGATCCATTCTATATGGGGTTGAAAAATATTTCCATGCATGCATTTAACTTATATGTAAGGTTTTTACTTTGTCGGGATCTCTGTGGGTAGCGTAGGTTAAGCATAATTTGTTACGAAATAGAACTTCAGGGATGCAAGGAAAGGCTCTATAGGATCTTGAATTTGGCAAAAACTTCACAAGCTTCGACCAATGGCTGCCGCGTTTATCAAAATGGTCAAAACACGTTTTGGCTGGACAATTTGCTTTCATGCGGTCGTTTATGTGATGCTGGTACGGATAGAGGGTTGTGGAATCTTGGAGTTCAAAGAAATGATGTTGTTTCAGAGGTTGTAGTTGATGGTGTCTGGAGGTATAGAAGGGCTCATAACTAGCAGGTGCCTCAGGTTCTGGACCATATTATGTTCTCTTCTCCGCCACGGCAAGACGCTGGTCAGGTTGTAGTGTTGATAACAAGTATCTTTATCGATTTTAGAGTCGTTTTATTAATGTATTTTAAGTCTGTTCAATAAGAACAAGATAGTTTTTGGTACTTTTTGTATTTATAGGTTTGTACATTTGCAGAATTCAATAGGAAGATTTTAGAGAAGAAATGCATCAAAACTCGTCAAGAGAAGAAGAAGTCAAGATCAATAATCAATCAGTACACATTTGTAACCGATCGATATAGAAAGCTTCAAGAACCGATCCGTACCGAAGTTTTCATTTTTCCATTCTAGGGTTTCTCATTGTCTGTAGAAATAGAGACCTCGTCTGAAGAGAAAAGGATATCACCATAGAGACAAAAAAATATACTCTTTTCATAGCTTTAAAGTGTTAACCTTTGTATATTTTCTTTTATTCTTTTATTTCATATTTAGTTTTTCATCTATTTCTATTATGCATACTCTCTGCATGTGATTCCTACCAAAATTGTTCGTAAAAAATGTCTATACATATTGGCAAAATAATGTGACACTATTTTAAATTTGAAATTAATTAGTTATCGATCTTAAAAACCTACCAAGTATCAAGTGGTAACATATATTTAAATTATTTCGCGCCAACTGTGTTTATCTAACGATTTTTATGAGTTAATAATATTTAAAAATATGTGAAAGTTATAAATATATGATGGCAAATTAAAGTATTTCATGTCAATTATAACAAACCACTATTGTGCACTAATTATATCAAAAAAAAAATATGTATAGGTAACAAATATTAAAAACAAAATGGGAAACTATTATTTTCCTACTCAGTAGATATAATCAATATTAAAAAGGAAATTTTATAAGAAGAAAAAATCTTAAAATGAAAATTTTCTTTATTAGTGGGAGTCCATGTTGAATCCTTAGAGGTCCACACCCTTTCATTTCAAGGAATATATATATTTTTCATTATTTCTTAATTCTTCATACAATATTTTGGAAAGTAAGCTCTATTTTATTTTTAACCATTTGCTTTCTATAAATCTGATTGGTGTAAAATATTGTTGCATTTTTTCCATTTTGTTGCCAGGTATGAAGATAATAAAACTTATTAAGTATCTTTGTATATATATATATATATATATATATATATATATATATATATATATTTTACACCAAAAACTTCAAAGAAGATTTTTCTCATTAAAAAATATATGGAAAATTTTCTATTGATTATAACAACATTTTGGGGGCTTTTGGCCATCTATCGCTTAATCACTGTTTGACTGTCCAACATAAGCCACATTTTTTAACATGGATTAATACTAAACGGCTGTTAAACCCTAAAAATTGTACAAAACATCGACGATGTCTTATTTTCTTTATCTATTTAAGGACTTGAATTAGTCAATATTAAATAAAAAGAAACCATAAAACTTTATAATAATCAAAAGAAATTCATACCATATTCTCCAAACAAAAAAAAAACAGAAAACCATGAAATTTAATAGTTTTGATAACTTAAACAACACAACAAGAGAAAGAAACTGTAAATGAAGCAAAACAACCCAGCATAAAATATATATAAAGTTTCACAAGAGAGACAGGGACCGGCCACGATGCATAGAACCACCATACTTAACGATTACAAAACCCGCAATAACATTCACTCCTTCTGTTTGTGTCACCACCATTCACTAGGGCTGCCACTTCCCCATTGTTGTTTCCCCAACTGATGCTTCCACCGCCATTACTAGTTCCTCTGCTACTGCTGCCGACACCATACCTCATTTCTTGTAAACGACGTTCATTAGCAAAAGCTAAACGATTTGCGAACTGATGTTCTTGTTGCATCGATACCAAGGGAGAAACATGTCCCCAGCCGTCAAACGTCATAAAGCCGTTGTTAGGGGTATGGTACGGAGAATATGAAGCTGATATTGGGTGAAGATGTCTTTGAGCATATGACATCACATTGTCAAGCCACACTGGTCCATGAAAACCCATGCTTGGCTGAACCAACAATAAATCATCAATATGTTAAAAGTATTCATCGAATAATATCAATTTAAAAAACAAATATAATATCAGAAATTGGGAATATTAAGTTTTATATACCTCAGGGGTCAATCCGAGGGCAAGTGTAGGCATCAAATCATCAATATCGACATCGATACTTGAAGGGTCGTCGCGTTTTTGTGCATACTTCCATTCACCTTTTTCGATTTGCCTACATGTTGGACATTGCATTTTGTTTTTCTCATTAAATGCTGAGCCTATGCAATCTGCAAAAAAACGTCAAAACAAAAATTTGATAAATATCATAACATATAACATAAGAATAACCAAAACTATGTAGCATCTGGTAATTGCACACATGGAAGCAAGATGAAACACCAAAAAAAAATACAAAGAAAATTCAATTAACTTTCTCAACAAACTATCTTTTGTTTAAAATGCAATTAACATTAACATCTATTGTTTGCAGATTTTTATTTTCACAAATCTTGCACCACAACAATAGATATAGTTGGCACGTAATAGTTGAAATAATAATAAGAACGTAATATAGTACAATAGGTACAAAAAAAAATTAGATTTTTGTTACTAATACATATTCCTTATATATTATTAGTGCATAGTAGTTTTTATTCTTATTATTGCCACAGAATATTCTTAAAAACTGCTATTGTTTATCACTTTAACATATTTCTTAACAAGGGCAGATCTAGAAGATTTTTTTACTGGGAGAAATAATAGAATTTGATTCCAAAAGACACAAATGTTAGACAATATGAAATTTCCAATGGATTTAATATGTGTTCATATCAACATATACAAATCAATAGAAATGTTTTAATTTTTTCTCCAGTTCGAAGTTCCACTAAAACAAATTCTTTGGAGTTTTTCAACACACAACAATAAAAATATTACCTAGGTGGAATATGTGACTACATCGCAATTTAACAGTAGTTCTGTCAGCTAGCGGATCGAGACATATGCAGCAATTAACATCGACAACAGGTTCCACGACTAGATTGTTTTCGTTGATGTCACTCCTTTCACTCATTGCTTTTATATAATTTTAGTAAAAAATTTCCCAACTCCGAAAATTGAAATGTTAAAAGAATACACAAACTAAATCTCACTCTGTAAACAAAGGAAAATAAATAGTTTCACTTTCTGAGAGATGCATGAACCATTTACTGACACTAACCAATGGAAGGATAAAACTTATCTTGAGGGGGGCTAGTAGTGGTTGACATAAGAACTACCAAGATTTTTTACCTTTTATGTTTTGATCTTATCTACAATTTCACCTCTAAATTCTTTTGGTATAAATTTCACAATTTATTTTCTTTTCGTTTCCCATTTTTACATATTTTACATATAATGGAAATATAATATGACACTTTAGTAAACTTGAAATAAATTATTTATCAATCTTAAAAACCAACCAAGTATCAATTGGTTATAAATATCAAAATTATTTCGCGCCAATTGGGTTATTCTAACGACTATTATGAGTTAATTAGAATTTAAAAAGATGTGAAAGTGATGGCAAATTATAATATATTTCTTTATCTTTGTATTTTTAATTTTTTTAATTTTTTTTATTTACACCAAAACCTTCAAAGAAGACATTTTTGTTCAAAATTAAACAACAAAAGTTCTATTGGTTCTAACAACGTTTTGGGGGGCTCTTCGTCATCTATCGCTTAATCACGTTTTGACCGTTTAATATAAACCACATTTTTAACATGGATTAATACTTAAAATACTCAAACGGCCGTTAAACCCTCAAAATTGTACAAACATCGATAATGTCATATTTTCTTTATCTATTTAAGGACTTGAGTTAGTCAATATTATATAAAAAATAAAAAGAAGGCATAAAACTTTATAATGATCAAAAGAAATTCATACCATATTCTCCAAAATAAAATTAAAAAAAAGAACACCATGGAATTTAACAGTTTTGATAACCTAAATAAAGCAACATGAGTGATATAAAGTTGGAATCGACCAAACTTAAGATCATAAGATGATCAAGAGATTTCAAGCTTGAATGCGGAAGATGGTTGTTAAAAGAGATGGAGATGGAGATTTGTGATTGATTCCACAATCACACACGAAATAAGAACTTGATTCCACAAGTGCTTAATCCGAAAATCAATAGAGAAGAGTGATTCTACACTAAAATCTAATGAACAACACACGAACAAAACTTTTGTCAACTGAATAATATTTGATTAATTTCTGAATGATTGGTGTCTACAATTAAGGACGTGAGTCAAGTTATATGGGCTGAAAACTAAGATATTTTAACGTTCAAAAGCAATTAGCAAAGAAAATAAATAATTCAGCATAAATGAAAATAAGCAAAAATGAAATGTAGCCGGTGGAGCCAAATAAGGCAAGTCGTGGGCTCCTTTGTATCTAGAAAACTTGGACATGAATCTTTGCATCCTTGGGATTCTCTGAATCATATAGAATGTCTTCAAGTCGAACAGCTCAAAGAGATATAGCCATTGGTCCATAAATGCTTGCCTTGGCGCCAAATAAGGAAAGTATGATCTCCACATGATCAAGTCTGGATGGGAGGAGGTTAGGATGTGTTTGAGAGACTCTAGTCGATGTATAAGCTCTCCAGATTCCCATATATAGCTTTGGGACACGTCCAACAATGGTAAAGGACACTTCCCTTAAATGGATCCGGATGAAGAAAGTTGGTGTACATGTGGATCCGCTTGATCCTCTGGGTGCTGGTGCATGGGAGGACATCTTCTAAAGCCTTTTTATTATTTAGAATGTCTCACGCCCCACATAGGACTGGATTGAACCAGATATGGAAATATTCAATTTATGTAGTAAATAACCCAAGAGAAGGAGTAAATACTCATCTCCTAAACCAACTCAAACCGGAGCTGATTTCTCTGGTTCATTGTCTTTAAAATAGCTGTTTTCCTGATGAGTTTCAAGCCTAGAATATTTGCTCGAATAGATTGCTTGTTGGGTAGCTTAGGTGGTTCGTAACGGGTGGCAGATAAGCTCTTATGTACATCTTCTGATTTAGCTCGGTTAAGAGATAATTTTCTTCAGTGAAAGCTCATAGTTTGGATGGTTTCCTGGTGATTCTTCAAGCTCTTATGAAATGCACAAGTAAATTCTCCTAGGCACTTCTCCACTTGGGTTTTCTCGTCTCTTGGTTGGTTTACATGGTCTCCGGCTTGATTTTCTCGAGCATTCTCGATTCCACTAAGGTAATTAGTCTTATTAGGGTTGATTTTCAGGTTAATAATCAACAATATGCCATTTGCTAGATAAACTCTGATTGGGCAAGAATCCTTCATTTTGTCTGGTATGGTTTAGGCTTGAACCGACTGGTCTGGCTAGCTCCTGGTTTTGTTTGGTTCTGATGTCCACATCAATGAGAAAAACTCTAAATGAAGCAAACGAACCCTGCACAAAACATATAAAGTTTCACAAGAGAGACATGGAATGGCCACAATGTGTATACTTAACGATTGCAAAATCCGCATACGCATTCGCCGCTTCTGTTTATGTCACCACCATTCGCTAGGGCCGTCACTTCCCCATTTCTTTTTTCCCCCACTGCTGCTTCTACCGCCATTACTAGTTCCTCCACTACTGCTGCCGTAACAATACATCATTTCTTGTAAATGACGTTCATTAGCAAGGGCTAAATGATATGCGAACGTCTCCAAGGGAGAAACACGCCCCCAGCCATCAAACATCATAAAGCCGTTGTTAGGGGTTTGGTACAGAGAAGATGAAGCTGATCTAGCTGAACTGGGTAATATTTTGTGAATATGTCTTTGAGCATATGACATCACATTGTCAAGCCACAATAGTCCATGCCAGCCCATGCTTGGCTGAACGAATTAGAAATCAGAGGAAGACTATAAATGATAGGTTAAACAAAGCTAAAGGTGGTATATAATTAAATAAGTCGTGTTGGTCAACTTAGGAGATAGATGAATGGAAGCGTCCTGGAAGAAGCTGAAACAATTCCAGATGCATATACATGTCAAATGACCATTGAGAAGAAAAGAGTATAAATATGATTTTTTCTAACATAGGTTTTGAATCCCTAGGAAGTCAATCTCTCTCTCCATTGCACAAAATCAGATTTCTAGGTGATTAGGTCAGGTCATGCTTAGATGTGGAACATTAGATGACTATTTTTATAGTGTTTTATGTCGATGTGACTGTTGAGTATCTTCTTGGCCATCATATCTATCAGAGAGGGAATGCCTTGCACAAAACACTATAAAAATAGTCAACCATAGGTGTGGTGAGGTAGTAGGAATTCCAGAGCAGGGATCTCGGAACCCCACATGAGGTGTCACATTCTTTCAGAAACTTTTTGTCGATTCATATATTTTTTGCCCACCTTTGTCGGGTTATTTTGAGATGAACAGCTATTTTGTTATTATTTATAGGATTTTCTTCTCGAAATCATGATTGACATGTTCCACATCAGCGCTTCTATCTGAGTGAAGAGGAGACAAACTTCTTCTTTGGCACTTTGTTCCTAGTAGCCAACTGAATCGTGTCTTAATGAGTCCCTTCGATTGGGTTGGATTGAAGATGTCAAAAATCTCACCATAAGCCTCCAAAAGATCATCTTATTCTTCAGCTTTAAAATGAACCATAAACCTCTTTTTCTCCTTCGGATTCACGATGATATGATTCTCTCCCAAACCGATAATTCAAATTTGAATAAATAACCGATAATTCAAATTTGAATAAATTAATGCCGTCTAAAAAATCTCATAAGCCAAAAGAAGTAATGATAGGGCCATGTTTGTAAGGAGGGTGTGGACAGTCAAATAATACATTAATTAATTGATGAAAATAGAATCTCGTATAATTCATTTATTTTTAAACCTTGATTTTACTGCTAAAGTCCATGATGGCAATTGCCAAATGAAATGTTTTAACTTTGTAGGACCTTTTGCATTACAAGTCTGGACTTTTAACTTATCATCAGTCGATGGGTTCCATCTTGAAAGTTCATCCTTTTTAAAAATAAAAAAAAATAAATAACTTCTTAGATTAAATAAATTTATGTGTCCTACAATGTTTACTTTGGTGTGTTCTTGATCTATATAAGGAGATACCAATGTGTGGTATAACTTATGAGTTCTTGAGTGTTTTGAGAAGTTTTAGTTTTTGAGTTAGTTTTCAAAAGCAATAAAGTGTGTTCTTGTTCTTAATCTAAAGTGTTTGATTCAATAGGTTGCGCTCACGAGAGCTCCATACGTGTCAAAATTATAATTAAGGAGTTCATGACATGTGTCGCTTGATCAATGGGATTTTAACACCTGTAAAAAAAATATTGTTATTTTTGTTTTATATGAACGAAAAAAAAATGAACGAAAAAAAAACAAATAATAAAATAGATAATTTTAACTTTCAATTTTTCTAATATAGGTTAAATTTTGTTATTTCAATAAAATTTAAATTTTCCTTTCCAATTTTGATTTTTAGAATTTTATACTTCCTCCGCTTTTTATTAATCATATTTCTAGATTTTTTTACACATATTAAGGAAATATTTAAAAAGTGAATATAAATGTATCATTTTTTGTGATTAACAACTTCATATAACTCTAACCAAATAGTATTCAATTATTTTTCTTGAAATTTATAATTTATAATCAATAACTAATAAAATATGCATTGAAAACCTAAAACTATGATCTTTTTGAAACAAAAATTATTTCTAGAAATAGGATTAATAAAGAATAGAGGGAGTATTATTTAAAATCCAATATATTTTTTAAATCACACGTTTCTATTTATTTGAAAGATTTAAATTGATTATCAGGATCACACTCACAATAACTCGATACCTGTCAAAATTATAATTAGCAGGATCATACCATGTGTCACTTAAGCGAATAGATCCTGAAAAAATATTGTGATATTTTTTTTTCTTTAATAACATAATATTGTCATTTTGGTTAAAAATCATAAAATAGTGTTTTCCTGCCTAAACCGCAGAATCTTGGAATTACATTTTTCAGCCAAAACATTAAAATCATAGTTTCGGTTATAACCCGCTAAAACCACAAAATCTCGAAATCACATTTTTTCTGCCAAAATCGTAAAATCTCAGAATTATATTTTTCTGCCAAAATCGCATAATCTCGAAATTACATTTTCTCGCCAAAACCGTGAAATCATAGTTTTGGTTAAAAATCTCAAAATAGGTCGTTCCCACCTAAACCGAAGAATCTTGAAATTACATTCTCCTGCCAAAACCGTGATATCACAATGTCGGTAAAAAAAAATGACGTTTTCCCGCCAAAACCACCAAATATTGGAATTACATGTTTCCGTCAAAATCATGAAATTGAAATTTTTGCGAAAATTCATGAAATTATGTTTTTCCGCTATTTTTCGTCAAAAAAGTGAAATTACAATTTTGGCAAAAAAAACAATATCAGCAATGTATTGTCTAATACTTTTATAAACTTTTAAGAATATTATATCAATATTTATATCATATTAAATCAACAGAGTAAATAATTTAAGTTATGGATATATTTGTCATTCGTTATTTTGATCATTCAGATGGACCTTGAAATTTTGCGTGGTTTTTAAAACTCATTGAGATGATTCATCTAGATGCTCTATTTAGATGTTTGTTTTTATGCACTAAACAAACATCAATTCTCATCTCCATCTGGATGAACCATCTGAATGAGCTACATAACAGCCATTTTGTGTACTTTCAATTACAGTGGATTAGTTGAAGATTTCTAGATGCAATAAAATTTCAGAAAGTATTATTTGGTTACACCAAAAAAGTATTTCAATCAAAGTATTTAATATACCATCTCTAGATGATCAATAGTTTGTGACTATTTTTAGTTAAGGATCTCACAAAAACTAAAATGTAGTTCCTTATTTATTATTTTAGGAAAACTCTAAAACAATTGCCACATTATAAAGTTAGGTATTTCATACAAATACAAATACAAAAGTGGCAAGGGAGGAGTTACCTATGCCGAAGAGAGAGGGTGGATTGGGGTTGAAAATATTTCCATGCATGCATTTAACTTATATGTAAGGTTTTTACTTTGTCGGGATCTTTGTGGGTAGCGTAGGTTAAGCATAATTTGTTACGAAATAGATCTACAGGGATGCAAGGAAAGGCTCTATAGGATCTTGGATTTGGCGAAAACTTCTCAAGCTTCGACCAATGGCTGCCACGTTTATCAAAATGGTCAAAACACGTTTTGGCTGGACAATTTGCTTCCATGCGGTCGTTTATGTGATGCTGGTACGGACAGAGGGTTTTGGAATCTTGGATTTCAAAGAAATGATGTTGTTTCAGAGGTTGTAGTTGATGGTGTCTGGAGGTATAGAAGGGTTCATAACTAGCAGGTGCCTCAGGTTCTGTACCATATTATGTTCTCTTCTCCGCCACGGCAAGACACTGGTCAGGTTGTAGTGTTGATAACAAGTACTTTTATCGATTTTTAGAGTCGTTTTATTAATGAATTTTAAGTCTTTTCAATAAGAACAAGATAGTTTTTGGTACTATTGTATTTATAGGTTTGTACATTTGCAGAATTCAAAAGGAAGATTTTAGAGTGGAAATACATCAAAGCTCGTCAAGAGAAGAAGAAGTCAAGATCAATAATCGATCAGTACAAATTTGTAACCGATCGATATAGAAAGCTTCAAGAACCGATCGGTACCGAAGTTTTCATTTTTCCATTCTAGGGTTTCTCATTGTCTGTAGAAATAGAGACCTCGTCTTTAGAGAAAAGAATATCACCAGAAAGACGAAAAATAAACTCTTTTCATAGCTTTAAAGTGTTAACTTTTTATTTATTTTTTTATTCTTTTATTTCATATTTAGTTCTTCATCTATTTCTATTATGCATACTATCTGCATGTGGTTCCTACCAAAATTGTTCGTAAAAAATGTCTATACATATTGGCAAAATAATGTGACACTATTTTAAATTTGAAATGAATTAGTTATCGATCTTAAAAACCTATCAAGTATCAAGTGTTAACATATATTTAAATTATTTTGCGCCAACCTGTGTTTATCTAACGATTTTTATGAGTTAATAATATTTAAAAATATATGAAAGTTATAAATATATGATGGCAAATTAAATTATTTCACGTCAACTATAACAAACCACTATTGTGCACTAATTATATCAAAAAATATTTGTATAGGTAACAAATATTAAAAACAAAATGGAAAACTATTATTTTCCTACTCAGTAGATATAATCAATCTTAAAAAGGAAAATTTATAAGAAGAAAAAATCATAAAATGAAAATTATCTTTATTAGTGGGAGTGCATGTTTAATCCTTAGAGGTTCACACACTTTCATTTCAAGGAAAATATATTTTTTCATTATTTCTTAATTCTTCATACAATATTTTGGAAAGTAAGCTCTATTTTTATTTTTTACCATTTGCTTTCTATAAATCTGATTGGTGTAAAATATTGTTCCATTTTTTCCATTTTGTTGCCAGGTATGAAGATAATATAATTTTTTAAGTATCTTTGTATATATATATATATTTTACACCAAAAACTTCAAAGAAGATTTTTCTCATTAAAAAATAAATAGAAAATTTTCTATTGATTATAACACATTTTGGAGCTCTTGGCCATCTATCGCTTAATCACTGTTTGACTGTCCAATATAAGCCACATTTTTAACATGGGTTAATACTAAACGGTTGTTAAACCCTCAAAATTGTACAAAACATCGATGATGTCTTATTTTCTTTATCTATTTAAGGACTTGAATTAGTCAATATTAAATAAAAAGAAACCATAAAACTTTATAATAATCAAAAGAAATTCATACCATATTCTCCAAACAAAAAAAAACAGAAAACCATGAAATTTAATAGTTTTGATAACCTAAACAGCGCAACATGAGAAAAAAAATGTAAATGAAGCAAAACAACCCAGCATAAAATATATATATATAAAGTTTCACAAGAGAGACAGGGACCGGCCATGATGCATAGAACCACAATACTTAACGATCACAAAACCCGCAATAACATTCACTCCTTCTGTTTGTGTCACCACCATTCACTAGGGATGCCACTTCCCCATTGTTGTTTCCCCAACTGATGCTTCCACCGCCATTACTAGTTCCTCCGCTACTGCCGCCATCACCATTCCTCATTTCATGTAAACGAAGTTCATTAGCAAAGGCTAACTGATTTGCGAACTGATGTTCTTGTTGCATCGTCTCAAAGGGATAAACATGTCCCCAGCCATCAAACGTCATAAAGCCGTTGTTAGGGGTATATGACATATGAAACTGATATTGGGTGAAGATGTCTTTGAGCATATGACATCACATTGTCAAGCCACACTGGTCCATGAAAACCCATGCTTGGCTGAACCAACAATAAATCATCAATATGTTAAAAGTATTCATCGAATAATATCAACTTAAAAACAATATAATATCAGAAATTGGGAATATTATATACCTCAGGAGTCAATCCGAGGGCAACTTGTTCTAGTGTAGGCATCAAATCATCAATATCGACATCGATACTTGAAGGGTCGTCGCGTTTTTGTGCATACTTCCATTCACCTTTTTCGATTTGCCTACATGTTGGACATTGCATTTTGTTTTTCTCATTAAATGCTGAGCCTATGCAATCTGCAAAAAAACGTCAAAACAAAAATTTGATAAATATCATAACATATAACATAAGAATAACCAAAACTATGTAGCATCTGGTAATTGCACACATGGAAGCAAGATGAAACACCAAAAAAAAATACAAAGAAAATTCAATTAACTTTCTCAACAAACTATCTTTTGTTTAAAATGCAATTAACATTAACATCTATTGTTTGCAGATTTTTATTTTCACAAATCTTGCACCACAACAATAGATATAGTTGGCACGTAATAGTTGAAATAATAATAAGAACGTAATATAGTACAATAGGTACAAAAAAAAATTAGATTTTTGTTACTAATACATATTCCTTATATATTATTAGTGCATAGTAGTTTTTATTCTTATTATTGCCACAGAATATTCTTAAAAACTGCTATTGTTTATCACTTTAACATATTTCTTAACAAGGGCAGATCTAGAAGATTTTTTTACTGGGAGAAATAATAGAATTTGATTCCAAAAGACACAAATGTTAGACAATATGAAATTTCCAATGGATTTAATATGTGTTCATATCAACATATACAAATCAATAGAAATGTTTTAATTTTTTCTCCAGTTCGAAGTTCCACTAAAACAAATTCTTTGGAGTTTTTCAACACACAACAATAAAAATATTACCTAGGTGGAATATGTGACTACATCGCAATTTAACAGTAGTTCTGTCAGCTAGCGGATCGAGACATATGCAGCAATTAACATCGACAACAGGTTCCACGACTAGATTGTTTTCGTTGATGTCACTCCTTTCACTCATTGCTTTTATATAATTTTAGTAAAAAATTTCCCAACTCCGAAAATTGAAATGTTAAAAGAATACACAAACTAAATCTCACTCTGTAAACAAAGGAAAATAAATAGTTTCACTTTCTGAGAGATGCATGAACCATTTACTGACACTAACCAATGGAAGGATAAAACTTATCTTGAGGGGGGGCTAGTAGTGGTTGACATAAGAACTACCAAGATTTTTTACCTTTTATGTTTTGATCTTATCTACAATTTCACCTATAAATTCTTTTGGTATAAATTTCACAATTTATTTTCTTTTCGTTTCCCATTTTTACATATTTTACATATAATGGAAATATAATATGACACTTTAGTAAACTTGAAATAAATTATTTATCAATCTTAAAAACCAACCAAGTATCAATTGGTTATAAATATCAAAATTATTTCGCGCCAATTGGGTTATTCTAACGACTATTATGAGTTAATTAGAATTTAAAAAGATGTGAAAGTGATGGCAAATTAAAATATTTCTTTATCTTTGTATTTTTAATTTTTAAATTTTTTTTTATTTACACCAAAACCTTCAAAGAAGACATTTTTGTTCAAAATTAAACAACAAAGTTCTATTGGTTCTAACAACATTTTGGGGGGGGGGGGGCTCTTCGTCATCTATCGCTTAATCACGTTTTGACCGTTTAATATAAACCACATTTTTAACATGGATTAATACTTAAAATACTCAAACGGCCGTTAAACCCTCAAAATTGTACAAACATCGATGATGTCATATTTTCTTTATCTATTTAAGGACTTGAGTTAGTCAATATTATATAAAAAATAAAAAGAAGGCATAAAACTTTATAATGATCAAAAGAAATTCATACCATATTCTCCAAAATAAAATTAAAAATAGAACACCATGGAGTTTAACAGTTTTGATAATCTAAATAAAGCAACATGAGTGATATAAAGTTGGAATCGACCAAACTTAAGATCATAAGATGATCAAGAGATTTCAAGCTTGAATGCGGAAGATGGTTGTTAAAAGAGATGGAGATGGAGATTTATGATTGATTCCATAATCACACACGAAATAAGAACTTGATTCCACAAGTGCTTAATCCGAAAATCAATAGAGAAGAGTGATTCTACACTAAAATCTAATGAACAACACACGAACAAAACTTTTGTCAACTGAATAATACTTGATTAATTTCTGAATGATTGGTGTCTACAATTAAGGACGTGAGTCAAGTTATATGGGCTGAAAACTAAGATATTCTAACGTTCAAAAGCAATTAGCAAAGAAAACAAATAATTCAGCACAAATGAAAATAAGCAAAAATGGAATGTAGCCGGTGGAGCCAAATAAGGCAAGTCGTGGGCTCCATTGTATCTAGAAAACTTGGACATGAATCCTTGCATCCTTGGGATTCTCTGAATCATATAGAATGTCTTCAAGTCGAACAGCTCAAAGAGAAATAGCCATTGGTCCATAAATGCTTGCCTCGGCGCCAAATAAGGAAAGTATGATCTCCACATGATCAAGTCTGGATGGGAGGAGGTTAGGACGTGTTTGAGAGACTCTAGTCGATGTAGAAGCTCTCCAGATTCCCATATATAGCTTTGGGACACGTCCAACAATGGTAAAAGGACACTTCCCTTAAATGGCTCCGGATGAAGAAAGTTGGTGTACATGTGGATCCGCTTGATCCTCTGGGTGCTGGTGCATGGGAGGACATCTTCTAAAGCCTTTTTGTTATTTAGAATGTCTCACGCCCCACATAGGACTGGATTGAACCAGATATGGAAATATTCAATTTATGTAGTAAATAACCCAAGAGAAGGATTAAATACTCATCTCCTAAACCAACTCAAACCGGAGCTGATTTCTCTTGTTCATTGTCTTTAAAATAGCTGTTTTCCTGATGAGTTTCAAGCGTAGAATATTTGGTCGAATAGATTGCTTGTTGGGTAGCTTAGGTGGTTCGTAACGGGTGTTAGATAAGGTCTTATGTACATCTTCTGATTTAGCTCGGTTAAGAGATAATTTTCTTCAGTGAAAGCTCATATTTTGAATAGTTTCCTGGTGATTCTTCAAGCTCTTATGAAATGCACAAGTAAATTCTCCTAGGCACTTCTCCACTTGGGTTTTCTCGTTGGTTTACATGGTCTCCGGCTTGATTTTCTCGAGCATTCTCGATTCCACTAAGGTAATTAGTCTTATTAGGGTTGATTTTCTGGTTAATAATCAACACTATGCCGTTTGCTAGATAAACTCTGATTGGGCAAGAATCCTTCATTTTGTCTGGTATGGTTTAGGCTTGAACCGGCTGGTCTGGCTAGCTCCTGTTTTTGTTTGGTTCTGATGTCCACATCAATGAAAAAAACTCTAAATGAAGCAAACGAACCCTGCACAAAACATATAAAGTTTCACAAGAAAGACATGGACTGGCCACAATGTGTATACTTAACGATCGCAAAACCCGCATACGCATTCGCCGCTTCTGTTTATGTCACTTCCCCATTTGTTTTTCCCTCCACTGCTGCTTCTACCGCCATTACCAGTTCCTTCACTACTGCTGCCGTAACAATACATCATTTCTTGTAAATGACGTTCATTAGCAAGGGCTAGATACGTTGCCAAGGGTAGTACGTTGGCCTTTTTATTTCTTTCTTATTAGAAAAGAGATGTGTAACTTCAGTTTCATCATTTATATATGTGATTCTATTCCCTCTTATCTTGCTTATGTAACCATTATAAGGTCAACTTTAATCGGTTACATTTTCGTTTACCTATTTTACTGTCCTCATTTAAGCTTGGGCATAAATTTAGCATATGACATTTTTGTACTTCTAAAAAAAATCAATAACGATTTGTACATTGATTTAAAGGAAAATATAGAATATAGAATTCTAAGAGAGAACGATCGAAAGCTTTTACGGCAGCAATCCAAATGCATTTAGGATGATATATTGAATCAAGAATTTGAAGTGATTTGTTTATAATGATAATAAACTTGATGTCCACATAAAAATATACAATCAAACCTTCAAATTAAAATCAAACTCCTTGATTGGCTCTCAATCATGAGAACAAGAGTTTACATAAACATAATTATTATCTCTTAAACTCTTTGATTGGCGAGATATAAATAATCCAGTTTAAAAGCTTTGCATCTTTATTTAATCAAGCCTTGTCTTTAGCTAAAACTCTAAAAACTACCCTAAAAACTACCCATTTTCCTAATTAAAACTTAAAACTATCTAATTTTCTAATAAAAACTTTAAAACTACCATATTTTCTAAATCACCAAAAAAAATAATCTGTATAGACTCCTTGCAATCCATCTTAAAGTCTACACAACATTTCCCTCTAGAAATCATGATTGACATATTCCACATCAGCGCTTCTATCTGAGTGACGAGGAGACAAACTTCTTCTTTGGCACTTTGTTCCTAGTAGCCAATTGAATCGTGTCTTAATGAGTCCCTTCGATTGGGTTGGATTATCTACAACTAAACATGTTATCCAATTGAAACGTGTCTTAATGAGTCTCTTTCCAAGATTTAAATTCATTTCTGGCATTATTGAGGACGTCAAAAATCTCACCAAAAGCCTCCAAATTATCATCTTATTCTTCGACTTTAAAATGAACAATAAAACTCTTGTTCTCCTTCGGATTTACGATGATATGATTCTCTCCAAAACCGATAATTCAAAGTTGAATAAATTAATGTCGTCGAACAAATCTCATAGGCCAAAAGAAGTAAAGATAGGGCCATGTTTTTAAGGAGGGTGGACATTCAAATAATACATGAATAACTAATGTTTATTTGTCTGCGCCACATTTAGAGAAAATAGAATCTCGTATAATTCATTTATTTCTAAACCTTGATTTTACTGCTAAAGTCCATGATGGCAATTGCCAAATGAAATGATTTATCTTTGTAGGACCTTTGATTTTACAAGTCTGGACTTTTAACTTATCATCAGTCGATGGATTCTATCTTGAAAGTTCATCCTTTAAAAAAATAAAAAATAAAAATAACTTCTTAGATCAAATAAATCTACGTGTCCTGCAATGTTTGAATTACATAAGTAAATGTCTGTGTAAGTCTCATTCCTTTCGTAGTTATCAAGGGTTCATTAATGTAAATGTCTGTGTAAGTCTCATTCCTTTCGTAGTTATCAAGGGTTCATTAATGTATGAGATATGGGGTTCGAATCCCAAAAAGTCCAATGTAAAGGGTATTAACTGAAAGTGTCATTGGTCTACTGGTTAAAAGTTTAAAGGCTTCTACACCAAGTATGGGGTTCGAACCCCAGCAAACGCTGTTTTTTGCAAATTAAAAGATGCAAAGCTTTTCAGAGGTTCCAGAGTGCTGCAGATAGAGTCGTCATCGTGGTCTCGTGTGTTGCGGGGAGAGCTTGTCTATTACAGGGATGTCGTACATGCAGAACCGTCTGTCGTAGATCTGAGTGTTGCGGAGAGAGTTTGTCCATCATGGGATGTCGTACATGCTGAACCGCCTGTCGAGGAGAATTTACGTCGTGGAATCGTATCTTGAAGAAGTTGTTCATCATAATCGTAGCTACCGCAGATAGTCGAGTAAGAATCATCATATTAGAATTAGATCATATATCTCTAATAATAATGATGTAATAATGTAAAAAAATTATTAAATTGAAAGAATTTAACATTCTACATAAATCTAGAGTTATTGTAATTATATGTTTAATAGATTCTATTAATTTCTAGTGTTATTCAATTGATTGATTTTATAATTCTCTTAAATGCTAGTGTTATACAATACTAGTATCTTGTCCGCGCTACGCGCGGGAGTAATATTTATGTACGATTAATTGGTTTTTTTTTTATATGTTTTTTTCCATTTTTTTCTTTTCACTTTTGTTTGGTGAACATATTGTTTCTTGTTAGATTCGTTAACTAATTATAAATGTTATTTTTATATTCAAATCTGTTTGGTTAAATTTACATATACATAAACTTTTTATAATTTATAATGAGACGTTTTTTTGGTATCCTATTTTTAAAGCATATATGTGTTATAACCCTTACTATAACTAAGCTACTCATAAATTGTCAAATATACACATCCGGACATCCGGGTTGTTGTAAGATATTTTATTTTTTTGAAATTCTAATTTTTGAGAAACACCATTTGCTTGTGGGAGGCTGTGATGTTATAAATAAACAAAAGCTTAGAATGCTTAAAGAGGGAAAGTTAAAGCGAAACTAAATTATGATAAATCTATAAACGCATGTTGTTAAAATGGATTTGTGTTTCTTTTTTTGGTCTGTATTAATGTAATAATATTGGACTTTTTGATACGAATGTATGTACCATGGCTTAATAGTGGATATTTTTTTATTCAATTAATAAAATGTTTGGCCTTTTGAGAATTTCTTGAATCTCCAAATTCGTGACCCAAAAAAGGCCTCATCACCAAATCTCAGCACTAATCTCTCCCACTCTCTCGCTGTCAGTCTCTGCTCTCAGCGGATCGGAGAATCTCTTCTGAGGCCTTAAATCCATCAGTTGTTTTTACCGGTGATTCCCGATCTCCGAGATCTATAAAATAAAGTAATTGAGTTCTTATTAATTTTATTGGAGTATGTTAGTTTAAGAAGCATGATATTGTGTTATCTGATTTACATATTTGAGTACCTTTGAACCAGTGTGAACTTTGAATCCATAAAAAGTAGTTGAGTCTTTATTAATTTAACTTTTTGTGATCTATGGTTAAATGATTAAGAAGAACATCATCATCTGTTTGTAGTAGTAGTGGTCGCATATGTGTTCCAGGTCGTTTGAGCTTTTGGAGCACACGTTCCTCCTTAGCCGTTGCACCTAATTTTTTGCCTGAGAGGATGCAATTGTAGTAATCTTTTGAAGACGCAGCACCGAGTTTTGAAACAATTTGACCCAACAAATTTTGAGGGAGTGCTTCAAGAGGACTCATATCGATTTTTCTTGGATCCATAGTATTTGCTCGATTTTTCTAAAATTGCAAATGATGTGAACTTTGTCTTTGGCTGTCATTGACTTAAATAGATAAATCATATGTGTAGTTGGATCTTTCCAATTCCTAAACGTCCAATAAAATTAATGCTCTAATTAAATTTACCACCTCTTCCAATTATATTACATTTTGTTTGCAATGTTCTCACTGAAGATTCATTATAACCACCGCTAAATTTAATGTGTGCTTCTTCAAGTGCTATGAGTTATATTTTAGTTCTTTATATATATATAGATTATTATCTTTTAATATAGTACTTGGAAAAATCATAACATCATAATCACGCACACACATCTATAATTATTTTTGGTTACAAAAATCATGCACTAATAAATCTGCTTAAATCACATGGTATACAATTAAAATAAATATTTTATTATCTTTTTCTTTAGTTCATTGAATAGTTTCCCACATAACAGTGATGGTTTTAAGATATCATAAGCTATTATTAAAAAAATAATAGTTTAAAAGATACACAGCAGATTTTAAAAAATCTTCACCCACTAAATCTTATTTTTAATCTACTTTTTTATTTTAGACAAATTTATACTATCTTTATTTTTATTTTACACAACAGAATTTCCTTTGTTTTTTTCGGTGTCAAAACCGGAAAATCGTACCACTCCTCTAACAATATTGTTATCTTGTGCAGCATTATGTTCAGGACCTGAAGATACAACCAGTTTTATCTCAATGAAACTCGGAAGTAGATTATTAATTTCAATGTTACAAGTTAAGGTGACTATGTGGCTAGGTTCCAGCCATACCGTGAATGTTATGCTAAGGTCAGTCGATGATTTTGGGTTGAAGAGTGCTTCTTTTATACGAGTGTGCTCGTTTTAGTTGGTTTTCATATCTCTCCAAACGAGATCTATCAAACTTTTAAAAGTTTGTGTCTCTATCTTTATTTTTTTCTTGCTCTAATTTTCTAGCGTTTATGTATATTTTTGGGTTATGTCCAATTAATCTCATCTATTTTGTAACCAATTAGCAATTAATGAAGTATTTGTGTGAATAAAAAAAAACATATAAATCCATTCTCGTCCAAATGTAACTAAATCTAATAGATGTTGAACACACTTGTTTTTAAAATACATAAACAAATGATTAATCCAATATAATAAATTTTCATGTACTTCATCAAATACATTATTGAATAACACTAGATTTTACTTTGAATTTAAATTACATTCAAGTCTATTAAAATACCATATTCTAAATTATATTATAGTGTAAGAGGTATGTAAGACCCAATCTAGGATAAAAAAAATCGAATAAACTTGCTAATATTTTCTAGTAAATTGAAATCTATATATCTGACCGAAAAGAATGGTAATATTTGCACCATAACTAAATCTCAAAGGTTTTGAAAATTTCTAGATCTCAACCACTTTTTAACCACTTTTCGGGAAAGTTTCCTCCAAAACTGAGCGGAGATATAGCTTTTCATCTCTTCCTCCGGTGGGTGTGACCATTCCAGTCACGGCAACCATGCCAGAGCTGGAGATGGGTGGAGTAACAGGCGGAATATCACACTTCCAAACTAGGAAGAATATCTTGAGTGTTTCTGAAGCTCTGCTATCTCATCCTGTCTAACAAGCAAGACAGATCTTTCATAACTAAGTCTTTAACTAGTTAAATAACCATTTTCACACCTTATAGGTGAAGAAATCAACATGAATTACTACTTGTCTTAAATTCTCACCAAAGTTGGTGAAGATCTGTGGTCCCCTTGGAAAAAGGTACTTGCAACACATTTTCAACCTATAAAGTCATCACTTAAGCAAACAGTTGGATCTATTAAAGCTTTAACCGGCGTTGACGCAAGAAAATCTACTAAAGCAAAGTAAGTCTTTAAGAGAGAAGAAATGTCGCACAGAATACCATACATTGTAAAAGGGAAAGGAAGCATTCTGGATAGCCACACTCCTAGAGTTTCCAGAGTTCGAGCTCCTAGCTTTGACAACTCAGATCTGAAGAGGAGACACTCTCTGACGCTGGTAGGAAGGACCACTAACCCCCAACAGCGAGTCTGGTCCCTAATCCCTTTCTTGTCTGATTTTTGGAAGACCGCTACAAGAGCTATCGGGACAGACATTGGACAAGGAATGTTCCAGTTCAAATTTGCATCTGAGGCTGATTTGCAACTGGTCTTGGATAATCGCCCTTACCACTTTGCTAAGTGGATGGTGATAATCCAGAGGTGGGAACCAACTGTGGACCGCAACTTCCCCTCTCAGATACCCTTTTGGATCAAGATAAGAGGTATTCCAACCTATCTATGGTTAGAAGAGATCTTTGAAAGCATCGGCAATGATATTGGGCAGTTTGAAAGAGCTGAAATATCAGAAACAATGGCAAGAATGAGAATCACTATTAATGGGTTACAACCCCTGGTTTTTACCTCCACGGTGGAATTTGAAAATGGAGATGAGGCATCGGCATTTTTGGTGTATGAAAAGCTGGAGAGGTACTGCCTAAAATGCCATATGCTGGACCATGAAGTTAAAGATTGCCCCTTGGCTCCTACAGCTAGACCTGATAGACAACTAATCAAGGGAAGAGATGAGGATGTAGGATCTCCAAGCCATTCTCACAGATCACTTACTTCAGTAAGAAGTGGGCACCATAAAGAAACTCCTCACACCTCAAACTCTCGGAGATCACCTAGGTATGAAATGAGGACATATGAGAGATCCATACATCTGACAAGTTCGGCTACTTCCCAGCCTAGATACAAAGAGAGAACTGGTAGACTTGCTTACCCTTCTAGAGTTGGGTTAAGAGAGAACTCATCCTTATCCGGATCCTGGGGTGGAGAAAAAAGGCATCAAGCTCCTTACCAGCCATTGAGCCCAAGAAGAGAAGGGAACCATAGACCCTACACAAACCCTTCACAATCTGTCTGGAGAGAAAAGAGAAAGGACAAAGAACCATTAGAATATATTCAAAACAGTCCTAAGGCTGTGGCTGAGTCTTCTAGGACTTTTAGATCACAAGTGGAGAGACAAGAGCTGAATCATGTACCAGTAAGTGATCTGCCGCACCAAGCTATGAGTGAGGCTATTGGGGAACTTAGAGAGGTCATGGTCCAATATGCCAATGTAGCTGATCCAATAGAAAGTGCAACAAGGAAGGAAAGGGTTAGACTAGCAGAAGAGTCAGGCCAAATGGTCGAAAATGCCGCCAGAATGGTTAGAGCTACACTGAATACCCAACCGACGTGTACAAATGAAATTGTGGTAACTCATCAGGAGACCCCTGAAAGAATACCAGTGTCTCTAAGGTTAGGACCATCAGCCATCAACAATGTAGTAGAAGGTGCTTCAAGCAATATGAACCAAAAAAGGAAACCTGGAAGACCACCTGGTAAGAAGGCAGCTCATTCAAGTCCATCAGTATTACCAGGAGCTAGCTCAAGAAAGAGGAAATCTATTCAGGTGAGCTTATCACCTAGAAGGAAACTTAACTTGGAACCAAAAGCTCAAAAGTCTGGGCCCAAAGCCTCTCAAGCTCAAGATGCTGGTCCAAGTAAGAATAGAGGAAAATATGTTGCTACCTCTCAAACATTACCTGATCCTCCTCAAATCAGACTAATCCCTGCATCAAAAGCTAAGAAGATGGATTTTCGGGGGGATCCATCACCTCCTCTTCCGTAAAGATTCTCTGCTGGAACTGTCAGGGTTTGGGGAATCCCAGGACAGTCCAGTGACTGAAAGAGATACACAAAAAAGTATCTCCAGATGTAATTTTCCTCTCGGAATCAAAAAATTCCGATGAATTTGTACTAAGTAAGCTTAATAGCCTTGGCTATGCAAACAACTCTCTAATCCCTCCTCAAGGTCTTGGAGGAGGTCTGGCTCTACTATGGAAAACCAATTTTCTGCTAGAGGTCCTAAGCTCATGTCCCAATTACATAGACACTAGAATGACCTACGAAAATAAGAGTTTCTACATCACCTTCATCTATGGGGACACATATAAAGTCAAAAGAAGAACAATGTGGAAGTACCTTATTGAATTGGCTCAGCTAAGAGACGCACCTTGGTTCCTATCAGGTGATTTTAATGATATTACTAACAATGAAGAGAAGAGTGGCGGTCCTCTACAAACAGAAGGCTCCTTGTCAGACTTTAGATCTTTCCTCTCGGAGAGGGATCTCTATGATCTTAGGCATACTGGTGACCCTCTATCTTGGAGAGGTATAAGGAACGAGCAAGTCACAAGATGCAGGCTAGACAGAGCTTTATCTAACAGTACATGGTCTGAGATGTACCCCAATGCTAGCTGTGAGTACCTCATATTTGAAGCATCAGACCACAAGCCACTATTAACTTGCTTTGAGCCTGGAAAGAAGAAGAGAAAAGGCATTTTTAGGTTTGATAGACGCTTAAAAGATAATCTGGAGGTCAAAGAAATCATTGATAAAACCTGGAATGCTGATCAGACAAGCACAGTAAACACCCGCATCTCTCATGTAAGGTGGGCTATCTTGCAATGGAGCAGAGAGCAGAGCCAAAACAGTAAAGAACTTATTGAGTTATTGAAACAGTCCCTGGAAGAGGCTCTGGTAAGTCCTCTGAATGACGAAACACTCTTGCATTCAATAAACACCAAACTAAGTCAAGCTTACAAGGATGAAGAGGAATTTTGGAGACAAAGGAGCAGGTTATTGTGGCTTAGTTTAGGAGATAAAAACTCAAGCTTTTTCCATGCTGTCACTAGGGGTAGAACAGCTAGAAACAAATTCTCAGTAATTGAAGATGAGGAGGGCCAGGCAAAGTTCACAGAAGAGGATATTGCAAAAGTCATAGTCAAGTACTATAAGAACCTGTTTACCTCACAAGCAGGGAATAGAGCAAGTATTGTTGATTCGACTATCCCCACCAAGATCACTGAGGCTGAAAACCAGAAGCTTATTAAAGAACCCTCCAACGGAGAAATTCACCAGGCCCTATTCTCAATCAGTGCTGACAAAGCACCGGGCCCGGATGGTTTTTCTGCCAGTTTCTTCCAAGCAAATTGGACTACCATTGGACCTGCCATCTGTCAGGAAATAAAAAACTTCTTCCAATCTGGAACCCTGCCATGCAAAATCAATGAGACGTATCTCAGGCTCATTCCCAAGTTTCATGGGCCAAGAAAGGTTACTGAATATAGACTCATTGCCTTATGTTCAGTCATTTATAAGATAATATCAAAGGTGCTAACGGGGAGATTGAAGCCCATCCTTTCAAACATGATATCTGAGAATCAGTTTGCTTTTGTTCCAAGGAGAGCTATATCAGATAATGTGCTTATCTCACATGAGGTACTCCACTTCCTTAAATCCTCAGCAGCCAAGAAGCATTGCTCAATGGCAGTTAAGACTGACATGAGCAAAGCCTATGATAGGCTAGAGTGGGAGTTTATCCAACTGGTCCTACAAAATTTTGGTTTTCATTCAGTCTGGATCAAATGGATAATGGAATGTGTTAGCACAGTGTCCTACTCATACCTGATTAATGATTCCCCAAGAGGTAAGGTGTATCCACAGAGAGGTATCAGACAGGGAGATCCCTTGTTACCATACCTATTCATCATGTGCAGTGAAGTGTTATCAGGGCTTTGCAAGAATGCCCAGGAAGATGGTAGCCTACAAGGAATCAAAGTTGCTAAAGGCAGTCCTAGGATTAATCATTTGTTGTTCGCAGATGACACTATGTTCTTTTGCCGAACAAATAATAAAAGCATTACTGCCTTGAAAAGGATCCTCAGGGAGTATGAACTAGCCTCAGGACAGTGCATCAATACAGCTAAATCAGCCATCACATTCTCCAAAAAGGCTCTCCAGACCCTGAAAGATAAAGTTAAAGCTGAGCTTAAAATTACCCTAGAAGGAGGAGTAGGTAAATATTTGGGCTTACCAGAGCATTTTGGTCGAAAAAAGAAGGATATGTTTTCCTCAATAGTTGACAGGATCAAACAGAAAGCTATTAGCTGGTCCTCCAGATTTGATGAGAGCATGGCCAGCAAGGAGGATAAACCAATGCAACATAAGGATGACAAAGAGGATCAAGGGAAACAGCTTGAACCGGAGCATCAAGGACATGAAGATTTACACATTTCTCCGGGTCCTATTACTAGGTCCAAGCAAGCCGAGCTCAACACAACTTTGCAATCTCTTCTCAACACCATTCAGGGCAGTTTAGCGTGTGCTAATCCAACTACCCTGGTTGTGATACAAGCCACCTAAACATTTATCAAGAGAGGTGATAAGACTTATACTCTTTTTCCCTTGTTTGGTTTTGTCCCATTGGGTTTTCCAAACAAGGTTTTTAATGAGGTAGGCCTTATCACTCTTTCACAAGGCCTCTTGATAAATCCAGGCCCCTTTACTTCTCCTTAGGCGTGGCCTATGTCTCTTCACTATCTTATTTTGAACTTTGAGTGTTGTTTAATTTCTGTATGGTTTTTTTGTGTGAGTTTCGAGGCATGTCTCGTAACTCCACACTCTTTTATTGTTTTCTTTAGCTTCTCTTCTCTTTATATTCTACATCTGAACTCATTTCAATCTATCAAACATTTTAATATCATAAGTCTTTCTTAATCTCGTTTGATCATCCTCTTGAACCCGAAATTTGGATCATTATCCCATTTCACTCAAGAGCCGAAGTCTAAGGGTCTCGTCACCACCCTTAGAAGTTTCACTTCGATCCATCTCTTGTTCTTGCCGAGTTTGGTTTTCACCCACTCGTGGATCAAGCCCTGAGTGTTCAAATGTTATTCATCACCTTTGGAGTATCACTCATTCACACCCCTTCATCACTTTCACTCCATTTCATCACTTCCGCACTCATATCCGCTCACTCTGTTCATAACAACCAGTGGAGAACGTTCAGGGGCATTGATCCTCATCTAGGATCATATCAAGTGGTATCAGAGCTCACTCCATCTCAGGTTGTGTCCTTTCAAATCGATTGTACCCCTTTCATATTCTGCAGAACATTTGAATCATTTTGCCTGTTGATTGCTAGAATTGTCATAATTATTTGGTAATTGATAAAATCTTGAAATCAGTTTCTAAAGAACCTATTATGAGTCTACTTTCTGTGAAATTTGATTTCGGAATTTTTGGACACGATTTGATATTTTAATCTGACCGATCATCTTCAAGTGTTTCAAGAAAAAGGATTTCTGCGATTTTTCAGTGTTTTGATTTTCATAAATCCGTTTTAATTGCAAAAATCGTGAGATCGGTTGGATCTGTCTCTGAAAAGAGTCTAGTAGTTTAGAAAATTGTTTCTAAAATTTTTGAACGTGTTTTGATAATTTATTCTGTTCGATCAGGTCAAACAGTCGTTTTGGATTCTAGAAAGCTTGCTGAGTTTTCCTTTGTTGTGTTTCTTTGGGCATTTTTACTTGTTACTTGTTTGAATCTGAACAGGTACCATGGTGGGAACCAATGAGGATGAAGAGGAATCTTCCAGCTCCAACAAGCAACTTATGGACTCCTTCAAAGCTATGATGGTTGAGAGTATGGCCACTATGAAAGCTGACTTAGAAAGGTCCATCAACGACCGACTCCGAGACCAACAGCAACCTATTATTGAAGAACAACTTATAAGGAACCTATGACTCTCTGATGCTGAGTACTATTATAGTCAGACTTCTCGATCAAATCGTTCTCGAAGAAGACAGCCAAGAGAAGACCGAACCGTTAGAAATAACCAAACCGCTATTCGAGACCCTCTTGCCGGTGTGAAGATAGAGATTCCATTTTTTCATGGAACCAGTAATCCTGAAGAATATCTTGAGTGGGAAAAGAGGGTTGAAATTATCTTTAATTGCCGGGAGTTTACTCAGGAGACTAAGATTCGAATTGTCCCGACCGCATTCAAGGATTATGCTCTAAGTTGGTGGGACCAGTTGGTTACGTCTAGAAGAAGAGCTGGAGATATACCTGTTGAGACTTGGACCCAAATAAAGATCATTATGAGGAAAAGGTTTGTACCCAGTCATTACCACAGAGAGCTTCACCTTAAGCTTCGGAACTTGACTCAAGGAAGTAGATCCGTTGAAGATTATTTCAAAGAAATGGAAACCTTGTTACTTAGAGCCGATATTCAAGAAGACAATGAAGCTACTATGGCCAGATTCATGGGAGGTCTTGACAAAGAGATTGTTGAAAGGCTGGAGGTCCAACATTATGTCGAGCTAGAAGAGCTTCTCCACAAGGCTATCATGTTTGAAAAAAAACTTAAGAAGAAGAGTTCTAGAACCGGATACAACCCTACCAAGTACAGCAAAGATTACAAGCCTAAGGATTACAAACCGCTTACCAAACCCAAGATAGACGAATCTTCGCTCAAGGGAATTGATAAAGGATCAAGCACCAAGGCTAGAGAAATTCAGTGTTTTAAGTGCAAAGGTTTTGGACACTACTCCCATTCGTGCTCCAATCAGAGAACCATAGTTATTAGAACCAATGGCGAGATAGAATCAGAAGACGATCATTCGGAACCTGAACCTGAAGAAGAGCCACTTAGGCTGCCGGTGACCGGACAACTCTTGGTCACTAGAAGAACCCTTAACTTACACACTCAGGCCGAGAAAAATGATCAAAGGGAAAATCTCTTCCACACTCGTTGCCTTGTTCAAAATAAAGTTTGCAGCCTAGTAATTGACGGAGGTAGCTGTACCAACGTCGCCAGCCAGTCTATGGTAGATAAGCTTGGACTCACAGTCACTAAGAGAGCTAAACCTTACAAGCTGCAATGGCTTAACGATGAAGGAGAATTAGAGGTTGAGAACCAGGTCATAGTTCCCCTATCCATTGGAGAATACAAAGATGAAGTGTTGTGTGACATTCTACCCATGGACGCCGGACATATCTTGCTTGGAAGACCTTGGCAATCTGATCGGAAAGTAATGCATGATGGTTTTACCAACAGATATTCTTTTGAGTTCAAAGGCACGAAGAACATTTTGGTTCCACTCACTCCCCATGAAGTTCATCTTGACCAAGTGGCCTTGAAGAAGGGACGGATAGTTTCCAAAGCTAAAGACAAACAGCCGGTCAACCTCATGATCACACCTAACCCAGGGAGTCAATTACCACACATACTTTTTGTGATTAAAGAGTGCTATAGCATTAACCCCTACGCGCAGGACTTGCCTAGCAAACTTCACTCTCTCTTGCAGGAATTTAAGGATGTTTTCCCGGAGGAACTTGCAACAGGATTGCCACCAATCCGTGGAATAGAACATCAAATCGACTTTATGCCAGGAGCATCTCTTCCCAACAAACCCGCTTACAGAACTAATCCTCTAGAGACCAAGGAGCTTCAGCAACAAGTAGCTGAGCTCATGAAGAAAGGACATATTCGCGAGAGTTTAAGTCCTTGTGCTGTACCCGTTCTACTTGTTCCAAAGAAAGATGGTAGTTGGAGGATGTGTGTAGATTGCCGTGCTATCAACAATATCACTGTAAAGTATCGCCATCCTATTCCTAGACTTGATGATTTGCTTGATGAATTGCATGGGTCTAGCATTTTCTCTAAGATAGATCTTAGGAGTGGTTACCATCAAATTAGAATGCAAGAAGGGGATGAATGGAAAACTGCCTTTAAGACTAAGCATGGGTTGTACGAATGGTTAGTTATGCCTTTTGGGTTAACAAACGCACCTAGCACTTTTATGAGATTAATGAACCATGTTCTTAGAACATTCATAGGTCATTTCGTGGTTGTGTACTTTGATGATATCTTAGTTTATAGCCGCAGCCTTGATGAGCATTTGGAACACCTTAGGGAAGTTTTAAAGGTGTTTAGGAAGGAAACCTTGTATGCTAACTTAAAGAAATGTACTTTTGGAGTGGATCACCTTGTCTTTCTAGGTTTTGTTGTGAGCACAGATGGAATCAAGGTTGACGAAGAAAAGATACAAGCTATAAAGGATTGGCCGAGTCCAAAGAATATTAGTGAAGTAAGAAGCTTCCATGGTTTAGCCGGGTTCTATAGGAGGTTTGTTAAGGATTTCAGCACTTTAGCCGCCCCACTCACTGAGGTTATCAAGAAGAATGTCGGATTCAAGTGGGAACAAGCTCAAGAAGATGCCTTTCAGACCTTGAAAGAGAAGCTAACACATGCCCCGGTTTTATCTCTTCCTAATTTCGATAAAATTTTTGAAATTGAATGTGATGCCTCAGGAATTGGTATTGGTGCTGTTCTTATGCAGGAAATGAAGCCCATAGCTTACTTTAGTGAAAAACTTGGAGGCGCCACACTCAATTACCCTACATATGATAAAGAACTTTATGCACTCGTTCGAGCTCTACAAACATGGCAACACTACCTTTGGCCCAAAGAATTTGTCATACATACTGACCACGAATCACTCAAGCATCTCAAAAGACAACAAAAGCTGAACAAGAGACACGCCAAGTGGGTTGAATTCATTGAAACTTTTCCATACGTCATTAAGTACAAAAAAGGTAAGGAGAATGTAGTAGCCGATGCTCTTTCTCGGAGGTACGTTCTCTTGAATTCTCTTGAAGTTAAGCTACTAGGATTTGAGCAAATAAAGGAACTATATGCTACTGATGCTGACTTCAAAGAAACCTATGCTTCTTGTGAGAAATTTGGTGTTGGAAAATATTTTAGGAGTGATGGATTTTTATTCTATGATAACCGCCTTTGTGTACCTAACTCCTCCTTGCGAGATTTGTTTGTCCAAGAAGCTCATGCAGGTGGTCTTATGGGACACTTTGGCGTGGCAAAGACATCCAGCGTGTTACGTGAACACTTCTTTTGGCCCCACATGCAAAGTGACGTCGAGAAATGCTGTCAAAAATGTGTAACGTGTAAGCGAGCTAAATCCACAATCCAGAATCACGGTTTGTATACCCCTCTTCCTATTCCTGTGCATCCTTGGCATGACTTATCCATGGACTTTGTAGTTGGATTACCTATGACTAAGACTGGAAAGGATTCGGTATTTGTGGTAGTTGATAGATTCTCTAAAATGGCTCACTTCATACCTTGTCATAAAACCGATGATGCCACTAATGTAGCTGGTTTGTTCTTTAAAGAAGTTGTTAGGTTGCATGGAATGCCTAGGACTATTGTATCGGATAGGGATACCAAATTTCTTAGTTATTTTTGGAAAACCCTTTGGTCTAAGCTAGGAACCAAGCTTTGTTTTTCCACCACATGTCACCCACAATCCGATGGCCAAACTGAGGTAGTCAATAGAACCTTATCCACCTTGTTGCGTGCCATAATTAAAAAGAACCTTAGGACCTGGGAAGAGTGTCTGCCTCATGTCGAATTTGCTTATAATCATGCTAAACATTCCGCATCTAAGTATTCACCATTTGAAATTGTTTATGGGTTCAATCCCATCTCACCTTTGGATCTAATGCCTTTACCCGTGAATGAAAGGATAAGTCTTGATGGTAAGAAAAAGGCTGAGCTTGTGAAACAGATTCATGAGAAGGCACGAATTAATATTGAGAGCAAGACCAAACTATACGAGAAGCATGCAAACAAAAACCGCAAAGAGATGATCTTTGAAGAAGGAGATTTAGTGTGGATCCATTTGAGAAAAGAGAGGTTCCCTAGCGAGAGAAAATCCAAGCTTATGCCCAGGATTGATGGTCCATTCAAAGTCATCAAGAAGCTCAACAACAACGCCTACCAGCTGGATCTCCAAGGTAAGTACCATGTAAGTCCGAGTTTTAATGTTACTGATTTGGTTCCCTATTTTGCAGATGAAGATTTGAGGTCAAATCCTTTTCAAGAAGGGGAAGATGATGAGAGCATGGCCAGCAAGGAGGATAAACCAATGCAACATAAGGATGACAAAGAGGATCAAGGGAAACAGCTTGAACCGGAGCATCAAGGACATGAAGATTTACACATTTCTCCGGGTCCTATTACTAGGTCCAAGCAAGCCGAGCTCAACACAACTTTGCAATCTCTTCTCAACACCATTCAGGGCAGTTTAGCGTGTGCTAATCCAACTACCCTGGTTGTGATACAAGCCACCTAAACATTTATCAAGAGAGGTGATAAGACTTATACTCTTTTTCCCTTGTTTGGTTTTGTCCCATTGGGTTTTCCAAACAAGGTTTTTAATGAGGTAGGCCTTATCACTCTTTCACAAGGCCTCTTGATAAATCCAGGCCCCTTTACTTCTCCTTAGGCGTGGCCTATGTCTCTTCACTATCTCATTTTGAACTTTGAGTGTTGTTTAATTTCTGTATGGTTTTTTGTGTGAGTTCCGAGGCATGTCTCGTAACTCCACACTCTTTTATTGTTTTCTTTAGCTTCTCTTCTCTTTATATTCTACATCTGAACTCATTTCAATCTATCAAACATTTTAATATCATAAGTCTTTCTTAATCTCGTTTGATCATCCTCTTGAACCCGAAATTTGGATCATTATCCCATTTCACTCAAGAGCCGAAGTCTAAGGGTCTCGTCACCCCCCTTAGAAGTTTCACTTCGATCCATCTCTTGTTCTTGCCGAGTTTGGTTTTCACCCACTCGTGGATCAAGCCCTGAGTGTTCAAAGGTTATTCATCACCTTTGGAGTATCACTCATTCACACCCCTTCATCACTTTCACTCCATTTCATCACTTCCGCACTCATATCCGCTCACTCTGTTCATAACAACCAGTGGAGAACGTTCAGGGGCATTGATCCTCATCTAGGATCATATCAAGATTCCTCTCCAAGATGGTCTTACTGAAGAGTGTGCTATCTGCTATGCCCTCCTATGCCATGTCATGCTTCAAACTCCCTATGTCCCTCTGCAAAAGAATACAGTCAGCCTTGACCCGGTTCTGGTGGGATGCAAATACTGAAAAGAAAAAGATGGCATGGGTCTCATGGGACAAACTAACAAAATCCAAAAGAGATGGAGGACTAGGTTTCAGAGACATTCAGGCTTTCAATGATGCTATGCTAGCTAAATTGAGCTGGAGAATACTGGAAGAACCTACCTCTCTCCTTGCTTGGGTACTACTAGGAAAGTATGGTACCTCCTCCGGGTTCATGGCATGTCAAGTCCCAAGTTCTGCTTCACATGGCTGGAAAAGCATCTTATTGGGCAGAGACCTCCTTGCCAAGAACATTGAATGGGCAGTGGGCAATGGAGAAGATATCAATGTATGGTACGATCCGAGGCTCTCCAGTTCATCTCAGCTAAGCCCCATGGGTCCTGCAGAAGAGAAATATTCATCACTTAAAGTGAAAGACCTTTTTCATTCCAATACCACAACTTGGAATAGACCTCTTATCCAAAGATTATTACCTCATTATGAAAAAGATATCCTCTGCATTAAGCCTAGTTAATTGGGAGGCAAAGATAAGATTATCTTGTTAAGCTGTAGCTCTGGGACGTACTCGACCAAGGCTGGATACCATTTAACCATGAATTCAAGTCCTGCGTCACCAGAAAACCCCCAAGACCGGAAACACAGTGGAACAAGGACATTTGGGCAATCAGCACGTCACCCAAGCTAAAGTTGTTCCTATGGAAAGCAATCAAAAACGCACTACCAGTCGGGGAACGCTTACAAGCTAGACAAATTAATGTCGACCCACTTTGTAGACGTTGCGGGGAGGTGGAATCAATTACTCATGTGCTTCTCCACTGTTCCTTCGCACAGAAAGTCTGGAAGGAGGCACCTTTAGGCAGGAATATGAGAACTGACAGTTTTCAAACCTTTCACGAGGCCCGGAAGATCCTACAGTCAGCCAAGTGCCTTCCTCCCACCGGAATTGAAGGAGAGAAGATAGCGCCTTGGATTGTGTAGAACCTGTGGAAAGCAAGAAACAACATGATTTTCAACGAAAAAGTGTACTCTGTTTCAGATACACTAATTAAAGCTACAGTTGACTATAAAGAATGGGATATCGTTCAACCAGGAAGAGTCACACAGAATCGATCAAGGCAAGCCCCCAGATCTGAATATAGAGAGGATGTTATTACCTGCAGATCTGATGGAGCTTGGCGAGTAGATGTCAAAACTGCAGGCCTTGGATGGTCTTTCTCCAGAAATCGATCGGAGTTGATCTCGAATCACTCCAAAATTACACAGTTTGTTAGCTCGCCTTTAATGGCGGAAGGATTGGCCATGCGAGCAGCCCTGGAAACAGCGTCGACACTCGGATTCAAGCACTTGGTGATTGAATCAGATTCTCTCCAACTGATAACGGCAATTAACTCCGGCGAGAATCTTGCCGAGATCCATGGAGGGATGATCGACATCGTTTCGGTTTCTGTAACTTTTGAAAGTTCTTTATTTCGATATATCCCTAGAAGTAGTAATGTGGTAGCGGATGGTTTAGCAAAAGATACCCTATCAACCTTTGTAAACCGATTTTAATTAATGGAAGATTTGAGTGACAAAAAAAAACTAAAGCTAACAGAATGTGAATAAACACATAAAATAGTTTTTCTTTGTTGATAAACACATTGTTGGAACTCGTTTTGAGACAAAATGGCTTTGGCCATGAACACTACATGGTAGTGTTTTAAATGCCAAAAACGAAGTTCGTTTGAATTAGAAATGAAAGTCCGAAGTGGCTACTTTGACTAATGGTTAAATACCATACTTTGAATTTAGAGGAGAAACCACTCATGGGATGGATTTGAGATTCGGAAAATGAGTTTAATATTTAAATATTAATTCTTATTTTTCCAAAATTCTTTAAGTTATAATGTTGAAGAGTAAGCAAATATCTTATTGGAATTGATTGAATTTTGTAACCACAAAAAAATTCACATCAGTTGTGAAATTAAGATGAGAATTAATTCTCATAAAATCAGATTCTCCTCTTTGACTATGACATTGAGCTTTTGCTTATAAAGTTATGGTCATTGTCTTCTCATTTTTTCTACGACTGATCGCATAAGTGAAATATCAATCTCCTACATCTTTTCTTCTCTAGTTTCAAGTTTGAGAGTACAACATAGATTTAATGTTCGTTAGGCTTTTGATTTTGAGTGGTGCAAATCAAAAGATGATGCGGTTGTATCATGAAATTTTAATTGCGTAAAACCGTCACACTAAGGGCAATTAAATAATTAAGGACAGAGATTTTCATCTCGACTCTGCATAAACCGTTCTGTGTTCATCAAGTTTTGGTATTATCTGTTACATTTTAATTCTGTTTTATATCTTAATTTATTGAAATTATTCAGTTTGCCATATTGTAGAAATCATGATCATACACACATATCATAGATATTATTATATACGTAAAAAGAGAGAGAGAAATAATTAAGTTACAAAGAGACAGCTCAAAATGGTATGTTTTTCAAACACTTATGGTTTACAACTAACACATAATATATGCACTCTACCAATTGAAAATTTAGATTACGACATGACAGCAATATTAGTATAAATAATATAACTACAACACGACGGCTCCTTAATTTATTTGTACTCTTCTTGCTAATGATTGTAAAAACTCAAGTTAATTTATACAATATGATGATGTTATAACGAAAATCGATGACTAAGATGAAATTTTATATTTGGAGAGTTGCCGTCTTTAAAAAGAAATATAGTCAACTTTTACTTTGATGATCGAAAATGTTTATCAGTATTCAAGTTGACTTCTACAATGGTTTCTCGCTTGCATACCAGATTGGTTAGAATTAGTTAGGCAATTTGTCTAATTCACTTTTGATATAATTTCATTTTAAAACCAAAATAATTGTCCCTTAAAAACAAAACTACGTTCGATTTGGCACTATGCGCGGAATTATTTTTTAACAACATTTTAAAATTTGATTAACAAAAAAAGTTGACTATAAAGGTGACATGATGTTAATATATGTGTATCTATATGTAAGTATAAGAGTCCGAGTTACTCTAATATCTATAATTCTTTATCACACTATGAAAACTTGTAAACTTTGGTTGTTACATAACCAAGAGAAAATTATATTTTCGTGATTTTATTTGAAATTTATTAAAAAAAATTAAGAAAGAAATAGAAGAAAAAATATAGTAATTTATTTAAGTTGTAATAAAACAAATACTTAGAAGGGTTTGAGTTTTTAAATGTTGTTAGATATGATTTTTGGATAAATTTTCGTGAATTAGAAAAGTTTTTGTAATTCATTATTAAATTATTTGGCAATCTTACTTTAAACTGTGATATTTGAATCTTTGTATTTTTAAAATTTAACTAAAAAATTGCTCAAAATATCTTAAAATCGCTTAAAATTCACTATTTCAAATACTTTCACTTCAAAATTAAGATTAAACATTATTAATGACATAAAATTTGGGAAAATCAAAATAAAGCTGACAAATAAAATACATATATATATATATATATGTGTTCACCAGATTTTTTTTATTTTTTTTTTGTCAAAATAGATTCACCGATTATAAATTTCTTTGAGCTAGCCGTAATTTGACAAAAGAATCACACTGGGGTTAATGAAAACATAACTTAAACAAAACTTGAATGTCCAAAAAAACGTAATATTGATTAAATCAAATAAATCAGTCGTGAAAATAGAAGAAATGATAAAGATATATATGAATAAAAAATCCAATTTTCTTTGTAACCAAATCAAGTAACTTACGGGATAGTGGTTTTACCTTTCCGACCGGCGGAGTCAGTCTAGGTTTTTAAAGCAGTGATCTTAAGTAAAATATAAAATTTAATAGAAGCATCCATTTAAACAAATAATCAAAATTTTATGTGGTAATCCATGATGTCACGAAATTTTAGAATTAATTTTCTAGTGTATGATCGTGATGGTATGTACAATATTTCTTACGTAAAAAAAGTACAATATATTTAAGAGTCAAATAATATATTTTATTATTATAAATTTAAGCAGATTATATTAAATTCCAAGCAACAACATTGTATTTTATTCTTCATTCTTTTAAAACATCATACTAGAGCTTTAAAGATGGTAAATATTTTCCTAAAGCTGGCATTTTGGTTTACTGTATAGTTTCGATTAAGTTTTTTTGGTATTGTAGTTTATTGGCTCCATATAAATATACACCATATACAACCCAGATATAATTCAGTTTGGTGGCCAACCCCGTTTCAAAAATATTTTGGATCTTAAGCAAATTAAATCTGGGGAAAATTGGCTATAAATGATTTTTTTTTTTTTAAGTTTGTCCATATACACTTTTTTTGTTTAACATTGTTCTATTGCACTTTTCAAATAATTAAAATCCAAAAATGCCCTTAAATATGTAATTTAATAAAAAAAATTAAAATAATCACTAATTTGATTAAATAAAGAAAGTCAGCAAAAAAAATATAAGGAAGGCAATAGAAAAAATATAAATTGGATATACACCTCTCTTAACAAATTATAAATTTAATTAAATAAAAAGTTACAAATACTAATTTTTTTCAAAAAAATTAAAGAAAAAGTTATTTTATATATACAATTCTTCCAATATGAAAAACATAACTAACTTATGAAGAAACTATTTTATCTTAAGAAAACGTAACTAACTTATTTTATACTAGAACTATTTTTAAACTAAGTAGAATATGTATTCAAAATTCTGTAGAACATAATCTTAGTAAATATTCAATTTCCTTAGAATAGATTTAGACATTATGTCAAAGATTTAATAAATATTCGGTTTCCATAAATGTATACAATTCAGTTTCTTTATTTTAAGAAATTCTGAATTATGCAGAATTCATCTTCTAAATTTCATAGAACATGACCAAACCGTAGAATACATATTCTAACATTCGTAGAAAATAGAATAAAGTTTATAATACATATTCTAAACTTTATAGAATATAGAGTAACTTTCAGAATACGTATTCTAAATTTTATAGAATATAGGTAACATGCAGAATACGTATTCTAAATTCCGTAGAACATATAGTTAATTTGAATTCTAAATATCGTAGAATAGAGACGAATTCTAAATTACGTAGAACATGAAAAGTATGTAGAATACGTAATCTAAACTTTCTAGAACGTGTATTCTAAAAAATCTAGAATACATTTAATATGAAATTAACATCAACAAAATTTCCTTAAACTAAACACGGCTTGCTTTTTTTAATTCACAACTTACCTTTTTTAAAAAAAAATTGTTAAAACTATTTGAAATAATAGATTTGGCATGAATGACAATTAACAAAAAAAAAAGGTGTATATGGACAAACTCAAAAAAAAATCATCCTATATATACAATTTCCCCTTAAATCTGTAGGCCTTTTTTTTTGAGGATCTTCTTCATAAGAATTTTTTTTTTTTTGATCTTTTCCATTTAAAGAATTTTTTAATTTTTGGCAACATATTTTTAAAAGCTGGGATTGGAAATTAAGAAGCATCCAAAGCCGTATGATCATCAGTGGCTTAGCAAAGATGGAGAAATGAAAGTGAAGCATCAAGTGGAGGTCCCTATAGTCATCGGCAAATATGAAGATGAAATTTTGTGTGATGTTCTACCTATGGAAGCTGGACATATTCTGCTTGGAAGGCCATGGCAATCTGATAGGAAGGTAGTTCATGATGGCTTCACCAACCAGCATACGTTCGAGTTCAAAGGACAGCCTCTTCTTCTGCAAGGCTGATGTTCAGCAAAGCACATAGATCATAAACATCCTCCGTATTTACGGAGAGGCTTCAGGACAACAAATTAACTTTAATAAGTCATCTATTATGTTCGGGACAGAGATTGCTACAGAGACAAAGGCTAACATTAAGCAAATTACCGGGATTACCTAAGAGGGGGGATGGGAACCTATTTAGGTCTTCCCGAGAAGATCCACAGCTCTAAAGCTCATGTATTTATCTTTTTCAAGACAAGTGATATATCATGGATTTTACCGGTTTTAAGCCATGATATAAGTGCTTTATCGATTCATAACCGTGTCTTTCGAGTCTATATCGAGTCTTTTACAGGTTTTATTCGTTGGGGACTTTTTGGATGATTATGAAGCATTATGGAGCATTTGTTGCTGAGAAGACGAAGTCAATGTTTTCAGTGATCAATGGTGTCGATCGATACTCATCACTGGTGTCGGTCGACACCCATCGTCAGACGTCCATGCAGAATTTACCAAGTTCTGAAGATTTACAGTTTTGCCCTAGAAGTTCTAGAAGTTTACAAAAGAGACTCAGCTCTTGTATTAGTCTATATATTAGGTTTTTAGGTTAAGTTTGAGACATCCATCATATGTCGTCTTTTATCTATCTATTCCTTTGCTTAGGGGATGATCTTGCTACTTGTACTTCTGAGAGAAGATCTTGAACCCCTGTTTCTTTATTCTACTTTTGATTCAGTTTATGATATCTATTTCAGCTATGTCTTGTGTTTGATTTAACATGTCTGAGTAAATCCTTAGTTGGGTTTAGGGATTCTCACGAGCGATTTCATGATTTATTAGGTTTAACATTGGTTAAGATTCAAACTTTTTAGTTCTTCATTTAGGATTATATTTAATATTTCTTTTAGCTTGATCACCTAGAAGTATGATTTTAGGTTGTTAAATTGGCGCGACAGCGTAATTTATAATCTAAACTAATCCTAGTGAGCATGTTAGAAATTCTCAATGACATTTGGTTTAGATAACTTGTGAACATATCGAACTTGTACTTAAAGCTTGTCGGAACTTTAGGATTCGCAACTACAGTTGGTCTCTTAGGTTTATGTTATAGATAGTTTTCGCAACGACAGTTGGTTAGCTATGCATTAGTGATTTGAGTTCTAGAACAGTTATTAATTAGATCTTGACCAGTTGTTTATTCATGCTTTGATTGATTTCTTGAGAAGTTCCCTAGACCTGACGTTTTCTTCCATTTGATTACATCTCTATTTACTTTTCTGCAATTGCTATTTCAATACATATTTATTGCTTAGCTGGACTTGAAATGAATACGTCTATTGTGAAGTCACAGAGTCCTTATGGATTCGATCCCTAAGTACTACCGTGATCTCTTAATTTGAGAAAGTATCTCTAGGGTTAATTTTGACCCCTGTCAAATGTCGTTGCCGGGGACTCTTTTGAGTTTCCAATAGATTTAAGTGTAGAGTTCAGTCTAAGTTTTTATTTTCAGTTTACTTACATCTTTCTTTCTTTTTTTCTGGTGTGTTTAGGTGTATGCCTAATCGCAGAACTCGAAGCAACAAAGACAATGAGCTTGTAGTTCATTAGAATCAAGAGCTTGCAAAGTTAGAACGCACGATCAGAAAAGTAAAGAAACCAGTTGAAATGGTTGGTCCAGTGGTACTACGACCAGATGATGCTGGAGTTCTTAGAGACCAAGAGAGTCATATTTGCAACGAGCAAGGTCAAAAGCTTGATGCAGAGGGCTACGTGATTGCCGAAGTCGAGGGTGTCGATCGACACCCACCCCTGGTGTCGCTTGACAACAACCGGTAGCAGATGCAGGTGAAGTTGTTGTCGTACAGAGGCAAGGGCAAGTTGAGAGAGGAAGGACACTAAGAGCATGTGCAGTGGGAATCTCTCATTGAGTCTCTCACCAAAAAAATAAATAAAATAATACAAAAGTATGAAAGAGAAAAATATGAGTCTCTCAAATGAGAGACTATGAGAACTTAATGAGAGACTCCTTTGCCACATGTCTTAATATTATTAGTTTTGAGTTTTAATTCTCAATTAAATTTTAAATAAAAAATAAATTATACAAAAGTTATTAAAATAATATATTTGAGAGACTAATGGAAGTTTTTACCACTGCACATGCTCTAAGAGATTACAATAGGCCTGATGAGTTCTATGCTAACAGGTCAGCGTTTCGACTCCCAACCATTGAGAGGAACGAATTCGAGCTGTAGCCATCATATTACTCCTTAGTGGGACAGCATCCTTTCGACGTTTTGTCACATGAACACCCTATGGACCATATTGAGAGGTTCGAGGATTTGGTAACAAGCATGAAGATCAATGGAGTCAGCTATGACTATCTTTTCTGTAAGCTTTTCCCACACTCTCTTATTGGTGAAGCAGCTTACTGGTTGAAGCAGTTACCGACGGGATCTCTGACTAGTTGGGAAAAGACGAAGAAGGCTTTCTTGAGGAATTTCTATGATGATGCACGTTCAGAGGATTTAAGGAATAACATCTCTCAGTTTACGCAGAGGCCTACTGAGGCATTCAAGGCGGCATGGGTTCGTTTCAGAGCTTATCAGAGAGATTGTCCGCATCATGGTTTCTCCCAGGTTCAGTTGTTGGGTATTTTCTTCAGAGGAGTTGATTGGAGGTACCAGATGGCTCTAGATTCGGCGAGCAATGGGAACTTCAACACTAGATCTCCAGAGGAAGCTTATGAGTTGATTGAGAACTTGGCGTCTAGCAATAGCACCAAGAATGCTGACTATGAACGTTAGAAAATAGGCTGGAAGCATAGATGGGAAGCAGATTGATGAGTTGAAGACAAAGTTAGATTCATTTTACAGTATCCTAACGAGTAAGAAGTCAGTTCACTTTGCCGCAGAGGTTGAGACATTTGAGCCCGAGCAGGTGTTTGAGGGATAGGATTACAACTACATTGGTGGCACTGGATTTTAGAGTAAGCGTTATGGCAATCAGCAGAACAGAGGTGGTTACAGTGGAAACAATCAGCGGAGTACCTTCACCGGTAATCAAAACTCTTCTGGTTATATTCTTAAGAACCAGTATCAGAAGCCCTTCCAGAGCAAAAATTACTTCAACAGGAACTATGGATCATCCTCCTACTATCAGCAACCTCCCGCTAGCTCTAAGCAGAACAAGATGAAGTCTATGCTGGATCAGATTTTGGAGGGCCAGCAGAAGATTACAGTTGATCTTAATGGGAAGATTGACTCGCTGTATACCGATCTGAACGATAAAATTGATGCTTTGAACATTCACATGAAGAAGCTCGATCTCCAGGTTACACAGACTGTTGGGTCTGTAAAACGGTCTGACGGAGTTCTTCCAGGAAGAACTGATACCAACATTTGTATTAGTTTTATTCTCAATGATTCATTTGTGTGACTTTACTCTCTACCTATGGGATTGATCCTTAAGTACTACATTCGAGTTAGGTGTGCACTTGCAGCCTTGTGGTGGTGTCTTACAAGAGGTAAAAACTGACACAATATCACCGAGCAGGAGAGCTCTCAGCATGGATCAGACAATCCTGACATTTCCAATAAGTAAATGCAGAGTTCTTCTGGTATGATGAAGACGAAATTTAAATGTCATTGGAGGTGAGAACTTGAGTTCCATCATTTAAAATACAGACCCCTTGCAAGGAAGGAAAAGGTTACCAAACATTGGCTATTTATAAAATTCTTCAATAAATTTTTAGAGGTTTTCTTACATGCAAAGTAATAATTATCAAATCTAAAGTAAATCAAGATAAAATGATGGAATTCTAAACAAAAGGTACATAGTTTACATACATAACATCATAGGAGTAAAATCTAATACTCCTCAATAAAATATCCGTCTTAGAAAAAATTAGAATTATGCGGGATATAACAAAGGCTGTAATGCCCTCTGTAGACCTATGGGCTTCATCCTAGTCCGATGGCCGGTACGTTATCCCGAGAAACTCTAAAGATTTGTTTATTTTTTCTACAAATCACTAGATTATCTTTCCTCGTATTTTGACCTCACTCACCCGGTAGCAGAAATCACTTTCCGATAGGTCACTCATCCTAGTACTACTTCAGCGCAAGCACGCCTAATTCTGGAGTTCTCTCTGGAGAAATGACAGAAAAGATAAGTGCAATTTGGTGACATAGGTAGCCAAATCAACTTTTTTAAGTATCTACATATTTACCACCATATACCAGAAATCGAGATGTAACAATTATCCTCATTCATTAAGCGCAATGTCCTCGTTACGCACCAGGACCATCACCCCCAATAGTGTGAATCCACATGTCTCCACACTCATCTGGATTCGACTCTGATACCAAATTGTAACGTTCCAACCACCACTGTCTGTGGGCCTTTGCGCTCTCTCTAGGCCCGTGGATTCCAACTTCATCCGATGGCTGGTGTGTTATCCCGGGAGGCTCGAAAGACTTGTTTAATGTCACTACAAATCACAATATAATATTTTTCTAGGTTTTGCCTCACTCACACGGTACTAGAAATGACTTTCCGATAGATCATATATCCTAGTACTACTTTAGTCCAAACACGCTTAACTCTGGAATTTTCTCGGAACAAGTGACAGAAAAGATAAATGCACTTTAATGATATACTACTAATCAAATTTCTTAAGCACTCTTCATATACTATCATATTTTTTGAAATCGGGTATCACAAAGAAAAAATTGAATCTTTATTTCTTACGAATTTATCTATGTATGTTGTGAAAGAATGTCAACTCGTTGGTATAAATACCATAATTCACCAACTTAGAACCGTATGTTGTAAATGAACTAATGTTTCTATTGTGCAATCATGTAAGTTGTCGCCAAAATAAATACAAAAAAAAAAAATTGTAGTGTGGTGGGATAGGTTTCTACATAAATTCCTAGTCCTCATCATATATAAAAGCAAAACTGACCCAACCATAAAAATATATTCATCTCCATCTAGGAGTAATCTATGTAACGTTGATACCCTATGAAATCAAGAAAGATGGTACAGAATTAGGTTGCTTCAAATTCTATTTTTAAAACATTTTCATAAGTCTCTTGTGGATCTCTATCAATATTTTTGAAAATTTAATTATTATTATTTTTAATTTTTTAGATGTACCAAATAATCAAAGAGAAATTTTGATCATGATAAACCACATTGATTAGAGTAGGTAAAATATATTTTTTTAAACTTGTATTACTGAAAAAAATTCTCATTGTCGGTGAAATTTTTAGAAAAACTCACAATTATATAGTTGAAAGAATTCAAATAGTAAACGAATTGTCGCTTAATTCGTCTGTTCCATACCGTACACATTGAATATCACAATTGACATACCTATATTTCTAAAATTTGAATTGACAGTAACGGATTTTAAATTAGAATTAAATTAAACTTGTATTTCTTAAAATTTTCTAAAACATTATTTCATACAAAAATCCTAGAATTTTATTTATTCAAATTTCTCTATTCATATTGTTTTCTAATGATCACTACTAGAAAATAAAAATTTAGGATAAATAGTGTAGTCCATATATACTAATGTTTTATTGCATGCATGTACAAAGTCTGTTATTTGGTATCTAAAATTTTAACAAAAGTTATTGTTATCTAAAAAAAATGTTGTATTGAGTACTAGCATCACATATATTTGTCCTAATTCTATGACAATGATAATCAAACTCATCAAATCAATGTTAAAACAATGAATATGATTTATGGTACAAAATGTAGTACTGGTCATAAATACATACATGTGAACATTTTGGTGGGATCTCATTTTTATAGGATTTAGTACTCAATTTTTAATTAAAACTATATAAAATAAATATATTATAAAACTAATTAAAATGATAAAATAATAATATGAGAAAAAAATTAGTAGATTCTAGAAAAATTATCAGCTATTTTTTCTGAAAATATGTATCATAGAAATCAATATTATAAGTAAATTTATGGTTTATGTATCACATAATTATTTGAGAGAAATTTTGTAAGTATTAAAAACAATTTATGAGGTCGTTACTGGACTACATATGTCCTTCACATATATATATCACACATGTTTTTTGTTCCATCTACATATTATTTTTAATTATCAGAGAAATATATTTGGGATTCAAAAGATAAATTAAACAAAAGGAAAAATATGTGTGTGGATGATTTTGAAGCTTTTCGCAAAAGGCCCATCATCAATAAGTTTTTCGTCATGATGTCCGTGTGAACTAAAACTCAAGTATCAAAAGAATATACCAGCGGGTCCCACTATACACTATTATTTATTTTTATAGTTAGAGTGGAAACTACAAATCCAAAGATGCAGATTCCCTGGTCAATATTTGCTGTACTAATTGGAATCAATCTAATTTATTTATTCTTTTGGGTAAAACTTAATTTCTTTATATTCCGTTTGTATTCTTGTTTCTTCTATTTATAATCATAAGACTAAAAATAAACTACCTAAAATATAGAGAATATTTGATACAGGGTGACTAGAAAGAGCAAAATAGCATGGTATACGTATATTTCAGCTTCTCCGAAATTATTAAATTTATTAGTTATAGAATAAATATAAAGAAATAAGAGAAATAATTAGTCAGAAAATAACAATTGACCAATAAAATAGGAATCTTCTTCTATTAGTAGTACTAATTAGTTTTTCAAAGAAAAAAAAAGATATTCAATGCATTTATAGTTATAAGAATATCTGAAATGAATCATAATATATTCAAAGATTCTTTTTTTTTGACGTTATATTCAAAGATTCTTATAACTATAAATGCATAGTGTAAATATTTTTGGAAGTCAATGTAACTGTAATACTTATGAAAACAAAATAATATATGGTCAAAACGAAACATTTTCATGTCCATAAGAAATTTGAATCTCAAAAACTAACTTACATATTCCAATTATTTTTCCCAATACTGACCATACAAAAACGTAGGGAGAAAAATTTACATTTATATATATATATATATATATGGATGTGATAGAATCTTTTTCCAAACACTCAAATCTTATCTACACCGATTTATTAAAATTAAAATACTTTTTACAATCCCTTTTAATATTTTTATTTTATTTTTGATTCACTTGTAACCGGCGCTCCGTGTTCTAGCTTCTCCTCTGACCTATTCTCACCTTACTAATTGAAAAGTCAACCCTAATGTCGTTACCTTCTTCTATATAAACAGAGAATAAATCACTCATTTTTTTCTCTGTATCTCTCTGTCTCCTTTCTCTTACACACCACTGAAAACAAATCTAAAACTCTCAAAACATGTCTTGCTCGGCGACCGATCTCGCCGTCCTTTTAGGCCCTAATGCCACGGCGGCGGCCACATACATCTGTGGCCAGTTAGGTGACGTCAACAACAAATTCATCGACACCGCTTTTGCCATAGACAACACATACCTTCTCTTCTCAGCCTACCTTGTCTTCTCTATGCAACTTGGCTTCGCTATGCTTTGTGCTGGCTCCGTTAGAGCCAAGAACACGATGAACATCATGCTCACAAACGTTCTTGACGCTGCAGCCGGTGGTCTCTTTTATTATCTATTTGGTTATGCCTTTGCCTTTGGATCTCCTTCCAATGGTTTCATTGGTAAACATTACTTTGGTCTCAAAGATATCCCAACGGCCACTGCTGATTATTCGAATTTTCTCTATCAATGGGCTTTTGCTATAGCTGCCGCTGGAATCACTAGTGGCTCGATCGCTGAACGGACTCAGTTCGTTGCTTACCTAATCTATTCATCTTTCTTAACCGGTTTTGTTTACCCGGTTGTGTCTCACTGGTTTTGGTCTGTTGATGGATGGGCTAGCCCTTTCCGTACCGATGGAGATTTGCTTTTCAGAACCGGAGCTATCGACTTCGCTGGCTCCGGTGTTGTTCATATGGTTGGAGGTATCGCTGGTCTTTGGGGTGCTTTGATCGAAGGTCCAAGAATTGGCCGGTTCGATGGTAACGGTGGTCGTGCCATAGCTCTACGTGGCCACTCGGCGTCACTTGTTGTTCTTGGAACGTTCCTTCTTTGGTTTGGATGGTATGGATTCAACCCTGGCTCATTCAACAAGATCGCAGTCACGTATGCAACCGGCACGTACAACGGTCAATGGTCCGCGGTTGGAAGGACAGCTGTCACAACCACTTTAGCTGGTTGCACCGCGGCGCTCACAACGCTATTTGGGAAACGTTTGCTCTCGGGACATTGGAACGTGACTGATGTGTGTAATGGTCTTCTTGGAGGGTTTGCAGCTATAACCGGAGGCTGCTCAGTCGTAGAGCCATGGGCTGCGATCATATGCGGGTTCGTGGCAGCCCTAGTCCTTCTCGGATGCAACAAGCTTGCCGAGAAGCTTAAATACGATGACCCGCTCGAGGCAGCGCAGCTACACGGTGGTTGTGGCGCGTGGGGGTTAATATTCACGGCACTTTTCGCTAAAGAGAAGTACTTGAACGAGATTTACGGAAACAGGCCGGGAAGGCCACATGGTTTGTTCATGGGAGGTGGAGGAAAGCTTCTTGGAGCTCAGCTAATACAAATACTTGTGATCACTGGTTGGGTTAGTGCAACGATGGGAACACTTTTCTTTATCCTCAAGAAAATAAATCTTTTGAGGATATCTTCTGAAGATGAAATGGCTGGTATGGATATGACTCGGCATGGTGGTTTTGCTTACATGTACTTTGATGATGATGAGTCTCACAAAGCTATTCAACTTAGAAGAGTTGAACATAGATCTCCTTCTCCTTCTGGTACTACTACTACTCCGGTTTGATTTGGATTTTTTTAGAGTATTATTATTATTATCAATTAACGTTTGCTATGGGATATGTTTGAATACACTGTTTTGAACTACATGTTTTTATGCATTACAATTATATATGTGTTAGATGTACATTTTATGGGTTGTGATGGTTAAAATTATCTGTGTGTTCATTTGTGTTGTTGATCTTCAGAGTTTTTGATTCCCTTTTTTTCAAAATTTGTTATTACTATTTGCTGGCATTATAAGTTTTAGGAAATTAGGAATTTGAAGTGTGACTTAAAAAAACAATATTGACCGCTCTGAATTTGGACTTTTTGATATAACTCCCAATATTAAATGTTATATTTGACCAAATTTATAGTTTACCTGCCAAATTTTTTTCTCCGTTTCTAGAAACAAATAACAATTTGATAAACTGACTTGGACCATTTATTCGAAAGATAATTAATGGATGATTGAATTTGAATGTGTGAGCGCCTCAACTATTCATTCTCTTACTCTTATTTTTTCCAATACATTTTCTAACGCAAATAATTAATTATTTATAAAAAAAAAATAACTATAACTAATTACGTCACTTATTGGACTTTAGAATCATGCGGGCAAGTTGCAATAGAAGTAGTTGTTGTCACGAATCTCAAACTTCATTTGTACACACCACATGCAATGTTTTATTATTTCATCATTAGTTGTTTTAAACTTAAACGATTTTGGAGGTTCGTACTTTGGTGCCGTAACTAAAGATTCGAGAGTATCTTATTAGTTATTAATTATTATACTAACAAACATGATTCGCTCAACGAGATGAGAAATTACTCGGAAGCCGTGTTACAGTTGTCAGTATCATTCAATGGTACATCCGTACATATATGATAAAGGTAAGGGTAAATTAGTCTTTCCAAAAAGGATGGAAATGTGGTGGGGCTGAATCTTTCCTACAAGTTGGAAAGAAGATATTTTGTCGTATTGAAATTGGAAATTAGTGATGCGATAATATGAAAAAAGGTGAAGAAGCCAATCAATCTTATTTATTATTTGTATTTTATTAATATGAATATGAATATGTACTTCTTTTTACAAGTTTTAAGGAACTAAAATGGCCCCAGCACTTTAATGGATACATTAAATCAAAAGTTGACCGGATGGCCTTGGCCTTGGGATGCAAATTGCATAGCAGTTTCACATAATTAGGTACATACATTTCCACATTTTGAAGAATATTTTTCATTGTTTTGAATTTGGAGATTTTTCAATGCTCCCTAACTTTCTTATAAGTGATTTTTATTCAGTTATTAACTTATTATATAGTTTTTTGAATATTGTAATCTGTTTATTTTACTTGTATTTCTTTTCCTTTTGTAGAATTTGTATAAACGAATAGAATGTTATATTATTACAGAAAATAAATAGATTAAATAGACGAACGTAACTACGTAAAACAAAAGATAATTTTGAGCATGAGGCACACGAGTCATAAATTTTCTCTCTCAACTTCTTTATCTTTCGAATCCGCTGCAAATCCAATTCTTTGGCCGGAGCACAGTGACTTTCATGTGATCATCAAACCAAGCATCTACAATATTCAAAAACCTATGGTCAAGATAGCCACAATGACATATTCCAAAATTAGGAGGTTATGGAAGAAAATCTATTAAGAAGCAGAGTTCCTCCTAAACTCAAAGAATCCAAGAACCTAATTCATAAATTTCAGAAGCAGCAACATTCAACAAAGCTACAATGCACCTTATTTAGACTTCATAAAAGATGTTGCACTTATGAACATCAAGAAAGCTCTGCCTCGAACCAACCAAGGTTATACTATTTACATGACAGAAAATGGAGCTAAGAACATCAAGAATCTCACCAAGCTCACGTCGGAGCTGCAAGATTCTTGATGTTATGAGATTTTTGATGTTCTGAGCTGCAAGTTTCATCAAGATCAATCATGTATCATTTGTGATCAATTCAATCGCGAATGTTTCTCCTGTAAATATTCCATTACATTTACTCTTGTAATCCCTATGATTGTGCATCTCACTTGTATATAAGCTATAATGCTTTGTCTTAATAAGATATATCATTACATCATTACATGGTATCAGAGCCATACGGCCGAACCTAATTCTTTCTCTCGTCACGACCAACCCTGACAACTCTTCTGGGTCTCATGAAGTTGTGGTTGTCAATAACTCACAGCAAGTTCTTCATGTCAATATGAAAAACGTGTCTCATCTCACTGCCACTAACTATCTTATTTGGAATAAACAAGTACATGCCCTGTTCGATGGGTACGAGTTAGCCGGCTATCTTGATGGTTCTGTCGCTCAACCATCTCCTACTGTCACTGTTGGGGAAACTCTTTCTCCCAATCCTAAGGTTACTCTTTGGAAGCGCCAAGATAAACTGTTTTACAGTGCTCTCCTTGGAGCCATTTCATTTACCATACAACCCTTTTTCTCGTGCATCCACTGCTAGAGAGATCTGGTCCACTCTTGAGTCAACTTATGCAAAACCCAGCAGAGGCCACACCAAACAACTCAAACAACAGCTTAAGAACTGGACAAAAGGTACCAAAACATTTGATGAATACTTTCGGGGTCTTACGACTCGCATTGATCAACTGGCTCTCCTCGGAAAACCACTTAATCATGATGATCATATTGATTGTATCCTTGCTGGCCTCTCAGAGGATTACAAGTCGCTTGTTGATCAGATTGAAGGTCGTGATGTTCCACCAGCACTTACCAAACTTCATGAGAAGCTCATCAATCACGAATCCAAGCTTGAACATACTGCTCCACTTCTGTCTCTGCAAACGCAGTTACCAAACGCAACAATGGTCGACCTAATCAGCGATTCAACAATTAAAAACAACAGCCATGGCAGAATCAACAAAACCAAAAACCAGAGCAATGACAGTTCAAACCATACCTTGGATGATGTTAGTTATGCGGAACTCAAGGACACAACGCATGTCGTTGTCCTCATCTTACTGCCGCAAGATGTGTAGCCGATAGAAAACAAATGAATCAAGAAGAGGAATTTGAAGCTAACCACATAGAAAAACTTGAAGATCTCAACAATTTAGGCTTTAGGAGAACTCAAAGAGGAAGAATTTATCAAAGAATCCAAGCTGGACGGACCAATACTCTCCTTGAATATGTCAGCTTTGAAACCAGCCAATACGAGCGCAAACCATGTAAATTCTATTTATTATGAATGTGTGCATGTAATCCTGAGTATCTCAGTGGTATATAGAGTTTCAAGAATCTATGGTTCAAGCCTCAGTGCTGACAAAAATAGTTTAGATTAAAAAAAAAATTGGAAAACTTTCCTTTTTTTAAATATATTTTTAACGCTTTGTAGTTTTTCCTTTTACAAATCCTGTTGTTTTGAGTCATTTGCTAGTTTTTGGAGTCAACCTAAAGTAGGTCACAAGCTGAAGAACCCCTTTATATTCTCCTGCAGCATTGTGAATTTTGAAACCTTTTTTATATTAATAAAATATCATTTTTGTGTTTCTTCTTCAAGTGTAGTCTTGAGAAACTTATGCTCAGTACTTTGTGTGTGGATTCACATAAGACTGAGTGTCCTTGCTGTATTAGAGACTCTTCCATCATCTATGTGGTGCCTTCGATCCATCTTTTTCATATTGCTTGTGGATTCAAGTTTTCTTGTTCGAACTGCTACTTATGGAATCAATCATCAACCCATCACCGTCATCTCTACTTCCATTCATCATCCATTCAAGCTGCAGGTCTTGAAACCGTGTATCATAAGAGAGGTGAACTCCAATCTTATATCGTCTTAGTGGTATCTAGAGCTTCAAAAAGCCATGGTTCAAGCTTCAGTGCTGAAAAAAATAGTTTAGATAATTTTCTTTTTATTTTAGAAAAATTTCATTCTCTTGTATTTTAAACGCTTTGTAGTTTTTCCTTTTACAAATCATGTTGTTTTGAGTCTTTTGCTGTTTTTTTGAGTCGACCTAAAGTATGTCACAAACTAAGAACCCCTTTATAAGGTTCCACTACAACATTGTAAATTTTAGTAGCCTTTATTATATTAATAAAATGTTATTTTCGTGTTTCTTCTTCAAGTGCAGCCTTGAGAAACTTCCGCCATGTTCTTTGTGTGCGGATTCACGTAAGACTGAGTGTCCTTGTTGTATCAAAGACTCTTCCATCATCTATGTGATGCCTTCGATCCATCTCGTTCAGATTGCTTGTGGAATCAAGTTTTCTTTTTCGAGGTGCTACTTGTGGAAACAATCAGTAACCCATCACCCTCATCTCTACTTTCATTCGTCATCCATTCAAGCTGCAGGTCTTGAAACCGTGTGTCATAAGAGAGGTGGACTCCAATCTTATATTAGGGTTCCTCAACGCTGGCTCCGGCCACTGCTCTCTTGGTGGTGTGTTTCTTTTCAGCTTTCTCTATCGGCGTAGAAGGTTTCTCGTCACTACGTCTTGCTTGAAGGTTCCAGAGTCGTGGGGGTTCTGGTTGCAAGCCTCTTGAAGATGGTGGCTCTTCATGCTCCGGTCTCAAGTCTCTTTTTCTCACTGGTGTGAATCGGGTCTTCTCACCCAACCGGTAGCAACGACTATGTTTCCTTGCGTTGGAGGTTCGATTTTCTTGTGATGGCGATCTCGGAAATGGGTGTTGTCGCGATGGGATGCTTCTGGTGCTTTTGGTGACTCTGCAATGGGTGTTACAGAGGATCTGGTTGGTCGATCTGGAATTATTCTCATGGCGGAGAGCTAGCGTCTCTCTGAGTTTCTCTCCTTTGTAATTGCTCGCAAAGACAGTTCTCTAAGCTAGGGGTGGTGCTTTTGTGGTGGCCGTTGGCTTTGTTTACGACCGTGATGAGCCCGCTTAGTGTTGTTTGCGGCGGATCTGGTTGGGCTGGTTGTAGCTCGGCTTAATGTTGTCTTTTGTGCCTCTCTATTATGTGAGCCTCTTCATCGCGGTTTTTGGCTTGGTGGTCCCGTTCTCCTCTGGGAGGTTGCCTCGGTAGTTTTGGTGTGGGAGTGGCTCCGGGGTTCAATGGTTCCCGTCTTGGTCTCGGAGGTTTGGGTCTTCGTCTTCACCTCGGTGTGGTGCTTTTCTCCGTCATGAGGGTGTAGCTTAGTTTCTTCACTCAGTGGTTTTAGCTCTGGCTTTCGCATGGGGGTTCTTTCGCCTCAGTCGCGTGGTCTCGTTATTGGTGGTGTCTCGGTGACAGTGAGCGCTTGGCCTCTCATTCTAGTTTGTTTGGTTGATGGAGATCGTTTGATGTCTTGATTTACGGTGTGGGCGTGGTTGAGTCATTTGGTCTTCGGGGTGGCTTAATCCATTTCCTCTAAGTGTGTTTCCTTGTTTCTCCTGGCTTTATTCGACGGAGCGTGAAGTTGCTATTAGATCGTTGGGGTAGGTTCCGCTTATGCTCTGGTAGTTTCTCAGCGTGGATTGTGGGTGGTGTTCCTCCGGTTGAGGTGGGCTTACCTTGTGGTGTTGGCTTCAATCATCTTCTGGAGCTTTGGCTTCGATTTAGTATGTAGTGTTGGCTCTAGTCATCTTCTAGGACTCTTGGCTTCGTAATAAGTTTGTGGTTGCTCTAGTCATCTTCTGGGACGTTTTGGCTTTGTCATAATTTTATGGTGTTTTCTCCGGTCATCTTCCAGAACTTCTTTGGCTTCGTCTAGTATATGTGGTGTTAGCTCCGGTCATCTTCTGAATCTTTTTTGCTTAGTCTTAGTATGTGGTGTTGTCTATGGTCATCTTTTGGGGCTTCTTGGTTTCTCATAACGAAAAAGGATTAGGTCATCCATGCACAAAATAGTCAGGATCTAGAGTCGATCCCCTGATAAGTCATACGCAGGACGAAACCAGTCAAAGATGATCCATGAGATGAAAGCTGAATTGAGAATCGTGGAGATTATTCGACTGTCGCATGGTTTTCTAGAAAAAGTCTGTCACAATGTTATTGTTTTCTTTAGTTAGTTATTTTTGTAGTTTTCGGTCATTTTATTTCTTATTTTCTATATAATTTTCTGTCTTAAATTAAAAATAATAAAATATTTAACATTTTTACACAACACTTCTTAAAGCATTACAAACAGATTAACTGTTAACTCTACTCAAACAATAAAAACCAATTTTCTGAGTAAAGTGTTTTTTCTTTTTCTTTTTTTTTTGTGACAAAGATCTTATGGGTAAGTGTTTGATTTCATTTTAATGTAACAGTCACAACTAAATTTATCAAAAAATATTCAATAAAATAAAAATGAATTTAACAAAGTAATATTCATAAACCAAACATGTTAAGTTTACGAGCCATATTTTGACTCTGATTTATAGGTTGTCTGTTATTAACACATTTTTATCATTATTTTCTTCGTTATAGTACTTATATTATTTTCTCTTGAATAAATCTTAAATTACACGCAACGGTTGGTATAGTTTGTGAAAGAAACCATTGCAGTCATAAAACATTATTTAAGCAGTTTATATAGCTGGTGTGGTGATTAAAAATGATATGTTATAGAAAAATTATTAATAGCTGGTGTGGCAGTTATAAAATAATATGTTAATGAAATACATAGAGTTTGAAGTTAAAAGTATCAAAAGTGTAAAGAAAAAAAATATATTTATTATTAGATTCATATTGATAATATTTCTATGAATATTTAGTAAAAAATGTAAGAAATATACTATATAAAAACATTTGAATCATTTGTACATATTTATAAAAGTAAATGTTACATAAATATTGTTTGGATCAAATATATATCGTCCATAAAGTTTAGAAAAATCACTTTAACCAAAAAAAAAATATATAAGTTTAGAAAAAATCACGTGATGTGTAACGTAGCCCTGCCTACTGCCTAGCCTAGACGACTAAAATCGAATTACTTAACAACATCATTACTTTAATTGCTTAATTTTTAAGTCATTTGGACCGGTTTCAGAGGAAGTTTGGTTCGATCGTACATAAGTCTGAATAATTTGATAAATAAAGCAAACTTTAGATTAAAAAGAGGAAACTCCTTCCAATAGCTGATCGTTTCATTTTCAAAATTTACAATCATTATTTACTCGAAGAAGAATAATCAAAAGGTGACAATGGATGATGCATGTGTGACCTTCAACAACTATTCTCCGCTTTTCCCTTACGTGTCTAATGCAAATAATTCCCTTAATTATTTATATTGAATAATTTATATTGAATAATTTTCTGCTTTACATCACATATTAGTGGACTTTAGATGCTGAAAAGTTGCAGCAGAACTCGGCGTTTTACAAACTTTGAACAACCAGATTAAGAATCTCAAATTTCATTTGTCATTACATGCAATGTTTTATTATTTAATTTCCACATTATTATACAACTAGGCACTTTACAAACTTTTTGAACAACCCATTAGGAATCTCTAATTTCATTTGTCATTTACATGCAATGTTTTTATCATTTCAACATCTTTTATATATATAACTCAACAACTTGAGGATCATACCTTGTTCAGGGTTTGTTGCTACACCTCAAGATTTGGAGTATTCTTATTATTATAGTTTAACTTATTACACAAAGATAAGATTCGAAGAAAGATATCACAATTTACTTGGAGCTCGTGATTCTGTCTGTATCATAAATGTTAACTCTGTAGTATAATACTCCAAGCAGTGAATATTGTGACTATTGGATTAAAAAAATTACAGAAAACAGTGAATATTGTGACTTGGATTAAAAAATTTCAGGTCAGAAATTTTATTTTTCTTTCTTTTATTTTATTTGGTATGTGTGCTCGATCGCGTGAACTCGCAGTCACTAAGCACTCACCCATGCTTAGATGTACCCACGAGCCACTCACGACAACTCGGAAACAAGCCTGAGAACGACTCTTCACCGTTAGCCATTATGTTTACCTGGTCAAGCACTTCAGGTCAGAAATCTACAAAAATGAGATTTTAACAAGTCTTTCTTACAAGTTTGACGACAAAAAAAAAAAAAATGTCCCTCATGTTCAAATTAGTATAAGAACACAAGTACACAACATCTTTATATACAAAAGATAATTCGGTCCAGAAATTGAGATTACATTCGTTGTAGAAAAAAACACGCCAACAATATATACATCTTTTTGTTGTTCAGATCTATAGTTAAAAAGAAATTGGGGGAAAATAATAAGGGAATAAAAAAAGCAAAAATACATAGTCAAAATTGGTGGCTAATAGTTAATGGCTATACGTTACCGTACAACTAAAAAACAAACCTTCAAGACTTTTACGAAATCGGTTTTTCTTTGTTGATTTGACTTTTTGCTATTTAAAAAAAAAAATCAATTAAATTCAATGTATCTTGCTTAGAAAAAGCTTGCAATATTCCAATGATTATTCTAAACTCAGTTTCTCTTGGACTTCAACTCAAAAAAGGACCACCAATAAATTCTTCAGTAATTTTATCTGAGAACCCGACTTCGTCAGATATTATAACTATTTGATTGAAGAAAAATTATTTTAGTTGTTTTTAATTAGAAACAATTTCAAGATTTATCATATACAAGAATGAATGTAAATATCACTATTATAGACTAGCATATATTTCTGGCTCGTTTCTACTTTCTAGGCCGGTTTCATGTGAAAAAAGTGAAAAAAATATATTTAAACTTACTTCGGTGAACCATAAATATCCTCATATGATCCCACATGCATTAGTTATTTCCAAAAATGAACCAACACGTTTCATTTACTTTGAAGATTGAAGCAACCTACCAATGAACTTAATAATTTATAAAATTATTTACGAGAAGGCCACATATTTTCAGAAGCATAATGGAAGTACTACGTATTTGTAAGCATTATATATATATATATATATATATATAGTTTCTGATAGAAGTAAATACATGTTTACTCTGAACTCATATGCATCATTTTGCTTTCCACACATCATTATGACTATTTTCAACTCATTCCTCCATTTTTACTGTAAATTGGACTGGTGTTAATTGGAAGTAATGCAATTAGAGTAAGTAACATATACAAGGTCAATTACAATTAGAGTAACATATAGATATAGTAATACAGTTACAAGAAAAAAGAAAAATGATAATGAGAGAATGATAACAGCATTTTTTTGGGCAATTCTCAAAATAGCACAAAATATAGTTTTTGTGACATATTTAGCACACATTTTCATTTAGGACACAAATAACATTTTTATTAAAAGATAGCCCTAACCTCATATTTTTAGGGTTTAAGATTTAGAAAATCCTAAACCTTAAATCTTACTTCCTACCCCCTAAAAACTAAACCCTAAATACTAATATAGTTAATCTAAACAAAAAAAATTAAATTATGAACTTTATAAAATGTTATTTTTGTCGTAAATAAAAATGTGTGCTAATTGTGGAACAAAACATTATTTGGTGCTATTTGAGGAAATTTCTCATTAAAATTTTAATGATCTTTGATGTTTGTTTACTATGTTTAAGTTATGGTCATAGATAAAAAATTTATTCCACTAACTTGATTTTGGGTTTCATCGGCTCGGTAATCAATTTATAAGTTTATGAGCTAAAGGATGACCCACCAGAGTTTCTCTTGATCTTCTTTAGTATTATACAAGTGCTTCTCAAGAGCCAACACAAGAAAATATAAGGTGACCAACACAAACAAAAGGTGTGCTGACCTAGTGGTAGTATAAGGAGTGTTTTGGGTTTAGACATGATCACGATTACGGTTATGGTTAGTTAACCATCGATTACGGTTAGTTAACCACCGGTTACGGTTATAATTTTTGCTTAACTTTAATCTTAACTATTTAATATACGGTTAAAATGATTACGGTTAAAATGGTTATGGTTAAAAACGGTTACAGTTATATATGGTTAAATATAATTTGTATTTAATGATCATGATAAAAATTAACATTCTTGATGTTTAAAAAAAAATGAATTTAACTTCTATTTAAAAAGCTAAATATGATATATCAACTAATATTTGTTACTAGAATTGAATATATATATATATATATATTTGTTCAATTTTTAAAATGGTTACAGTTAGAATTTTACGGTTAACTAATGGTTTTTATGCGGTTACAATTAATTAACGGTTACGGTTAATAATTTACGGTTAACCATATCTAATATATTTTTACGGTTAACAGGTACAGTTTTTAACCATTTTATACAGTTACGATTGAAAACGGTATGGTTACGGTTAGATTTTGGGATTCAATTTTTTCTTATTTAGAATTTTTTAAAAAAAAATTGGAATAGATTAAAAACCGAGTAACATAAATTATTCTTGTTAATTTGGGTGACATCATTTCACACATATATCGGGTCAGACCTCAAATAATATAAATTGAGAATACAATTAAGTTGTCCTTGTTGACATTCTATGTATTATTAATTATTTTGTCAACAATATGCAATAAATTATGCAGATTCCAATCTATCATTTGATTATAACACACATAATATTCTAAGATCTCTCCTTATATAATTAATTAATCTATGTATATGATTGTTTAAATTAGATACTAGTGTAGATTGAGGATTTTTATTAGTCATAGAAAAAAGATTTATTTATACAGTGAAACCTCTATAAATTAATACTCGATAAATTAATATTTCGCTAAATCAATAATTTTATTCGGTCCTAAATTGATATTTTAACTTAAATATTATCTCTATAAAATGAATAAACATGATAAATTAATAAAATTTTGTAAAATACATTGATCCTACTATTATTTATTTATAGAGGTTTTACCTTTGTGTGTATTACATCCTAGACAATAAAATGGCCTTTAAAGTTAATGGGCCATGGAACTTAAGCCCAAATAAAGTGAAACTGACCTCAGGTAGTGGGCCATAGAACTTAGGCCCAAATAAAGTGAAACCGACCTCAGCTATGTAAACTTCGACCTTTTCACTGTAAAGAGTTTTAGATCTTTCTCGAAGAAGAAGAAAATGAGGCCGATGCAGATGGATATGTTGGCGGAGATGGATGATGCAGGCTCGTCGATGGCTATGGACGTTGATGAACTTGAATCTATGGAGATTTTCAACGACGGAGGACTTGTCTCTGAGAACAAATTCGCCGACGCCGATTTCTTCAACAAGTTCGACGATGATTTCAATGACGCTGATATCAACTGATTCTGGTTTTAATTTCATCCATTTTCAATTTTTATTTTGAATTTTTATGTAATATCTGGAGAAATCGATGTTAAGTAAGTGTTTTAAGGATCTAATGTTTGTGATATATAACCCATTTTAGTATGATTTTGGTGTTTTTTGTTTTTTTTGCCTTGTTCTTGAGTTGAAGATGTGTTTGTTTGTTCTGTTAATTTAAGCTTGATCTTAATTTCTTATTGAAACTGATATTTAGAGCTTTTTTATTAATTAGCTATAAATTTTTTGATAATAGCTTAAGATTAAGATTGTTATTGATTCATATGGTATCTTATTCCATGGTGATTGTTTGTAATTTTCACCATCATGTGGTTTATGAAACATGTGTTTATGTGTTGCATTGTGTTGATAATTTTTGATTATGGTTTGAGATAAGATAGTAAATGTATCATATGGTATCTTACATCATGGTAATTGCTTGTAATTTCACTATCGTTGGTCTCTGATGCGTTGTGTTGATCATGTAACAAGCCAAGATCTTGATAACCTTATGAGGTGAGGTTTCATCTCAACGAGTCCCGAGTAACGCCTATATAGTAGATGAAATCATTATGTATAAGTTGTAACTACCACAACTAATTGATTAGGTGAAGTAGGTAGCTCATAAGGAAACACATATTCCTATCAATTTCAAATGTTGTTGAAACGAACGATAGATACTGCGAATGACATAAATTGTTGGTAATGGCTTAAGATAGATAGTTTCATGCATCCCCCGTTAGCTCGAGACATCAGTCATCGGTTCATATAGATATGGTATCCTAATACAGTGTTGACTGCTTTTAATTTCACCATTCAATGGTCTTTGAATCATGTGTTGATGTGTTGCATTCTGTTGTGTAATTCCCATGGCCAAGTAGGATTCTGTCTTTAGCTCTGATGGTGCATCGTGTCTAGGTCGGTTAGGGTTCTTGATAGATGGAAGTAGTGTGGATTGATGTTAAGCTATGGTAGAAATGATATGGCGGCTAAGCATAAAGATGTCAGTACCGAGCAGTCTTTGTTGCTAACCTTGTGGTTGTAATGTAGCTAAACTTGACGAGATTCTAGTAGTCGATAGCATTTAGTCTCTGATGCGTTGAGGTCTTGATAACCTTACGAGTTGAGGTCTCATCTCAACGAGTCCGGAGTAAATCATTATGTATAAGCTGTAACTACCACAACTAATTGATTAGGTGAACTAGGTACCTCATAAGGAAACACATATTCCTATAGATAGTTTAAATTGTTGATAATGGCTTAAGATAGATAGTTTTATGCATCCCCGTTAGCTCGAGACATCAGTCTTTGATTCATATAGATATGGTATTCTAATACAGTGTTGAAAGCTTTTAATTTCACCATTTCATGGGTCTCTGAATCATGTGTTGATGTGTTGCATTCTGTTGATCGCATGGTATGTAGAAGGGAGTTTATAATTCCCATGCCCAAGTAGGATTATGTCTTTAGCTCTGTTGGTGCATCGTGTGTGTCTAGACTGGTTAGGGTTCTTGATAGATGGAAGTAGTGTGATTGGTGTTCAGCTATGGTAGAAATGTTAAGGCGGGTAAGCATAAAGATGTCAGTATCAGTACCGAGCAGTCTTTGTTGCTAACCTTGTGATCGTAATGTAGCCAAACTTGACGAGATTCTAGTAGTCGATAGCATTTAGTAAGATGTGTAGATTGTTATCGGAACATTCTAGATTTGTGTATTTTTCATAGTTGCATAAGAAGTGTATGACGCTGAGTGAGTAGTGTAGTGTAGATAACACAAACGAGCGTGAGTGACCTCTCTTCAGGATCGTTCATATCCATAGACATGGTAAAATTTACGATTGATTCATCTTAGCCGTCGGATTGACCAAACCATTCAAAGAAAAAACTACTACCATTTAATCTTAAGCACAATCAATTAAAACCTTATGAGCACACTACTACCACAACGAATACAATCTTATATCTATTGTATAAGAGAAATTCTTATATATATAGATGATTTATGTGGTCAAAATAGTTAACTTTGGTTTACAATAATAAACTTGGACATTAGAACATCTCTTAAAGACTTAGACTGGAATGTCAAACTTCTATTAACTGAATTCTGTTTAAGAGTAATACTTTACTTTTATGTAAAAAAATAAAAAAAATTTAGCCCAATTATGGGAAAGAAGCTCTATAACAAAAGTTTTAAGAAAAATAATGTCATGCAGTCAGATACCATAATTCATTGGTGAGACCAAATAAAACCAGCTAAACATGTTCAAATACCAGCCAAGAGATTAGCTTTTCATAAAGCATATAAAACTGGTGGACTAGAAAATATGTTAAAAGAATAGCTAAACACTAAAACAATCTATAATTTCTACACATATATTTACATAATTTTTTTTTTTTTTTTTTTTTTGGGAATTAGGATTTTTGTTTAGTAATTAAAAATTAACTGTGAGGAAAAAAAAGAGTATCTTTAGTCTCTCTCTTTTTTTCTTCAAATATTTCAGTCATAACATACATAAAAAAACTTTTAAATTTGATGAAACCAAATTCTTAATGCTAAATACAATATTTTTTCTCTAAAAATTTGATTTAAAAAAACAAACAAAATGGTGTCTCTTCACTATCCGAATCCATTGACGTGTCTGCCTTCTCTCCCTCCAATTTCAACTTTGAGCATATCTCATAAGCCAAAAAAGCGGTTAGAGATCCTCTACTTCTCACCCCACCATAATAACATACACTCTCAATCCAAATACTTACCATAAACCCACACGTCAACGAAACCTCTATTTTGACTTTATCCACTAACCAATCCCATCACGCCACGTAATCATCACGACCAAATGTTTCTGTGATCAATCACACACAGAGAAACAGAGCGAATCGGTTCTGTTTTTCCTCTAACACAAAGCCTTCTCCTTTGGGAAACTCCTCAATTGGGATCCAAAAAAAAACCCTAACTTTGACATGGAAGGAGAGATTCAAGACTGGGAATTGCTTCAGAGCTCAAGATCTACCATGGATGATGATAACTCAAAGAGCTTAGAGGAAATTGATGATGTCACGCAAGGTATGATTAGGTTTGATTACTTCTCTCTTGAGAACAGTAATGGTTTGAGTCGTGTGGAAGAAGTTGATGAAGATGGGTCTGTTCAATCGGGTAGTCCAGGGTGGATCGAACCTAGCTCTGATACTCCTTATGGTCCAAAGCATTTTAGTGAGTTATGGTCTGATTCAAGTGTTGAGGATCAGAGGTTAGTTGATGATGATAATGATTACAGAGAAAGTATAGCTCAAGAGAAGGATTTGGAGAAAGATTTGTTTGATTCTAGTGGAGAAATGAGTTTGATGAAATCCTCTGATGAGATAAAAGATGAATCTTTAGTTTCAGATGATTTGGTGGAAGGAGAAGGAGAAAAGTATGTTAAATCTGTTGGTGAAAGAGAAGAGAAGGGTTTTGTTTGGTGGAAGATTCCAATTGAGATCTTGAAGTATTGTGTTTTCAAAGTTAATCCTATTTGGTCTTTCTCAATGGCTGCAGCATTTGTGGGGTTTGTTATGTTAGGGCGTAGATTGTACAATATGAAGAAGAAGAGTCGTACCTTGCAGCTTAAGGTTTTACTCGATGATAAGGTAACAAGCTTGGTTTATTTGAATGTTTTAAGTATGTTGATTCATGAGGCTAATCTAATAACTTGGTTGGAGCTCTGTGATCATTGTTCAATCTTTTGGAGTTTAGTTAGATGTTTTATTAGTGTCATTGTTGATTTGATGGGGAAATCAGATGACCATAGTCTCCTGTTTTTAACGGTTGTTGGTTGAGTTATACTGTTTGTCCTGGGAGCAAATTTTGTTTTGTTATGTTTGTTGTTACGAGTTTGGTCTTTTGCTTAGTAGTTTAGATGTAGCTAACGACCCATGATCATAGTATTTACTAACAACCTTACTGCATGTACACAATCTTGATGAAGAAAGTGTTTCATTATTGTTAGTTCTTTGATATAGCTCTAGTTGAGTTCTTGATGGATGTTTTTGGATATGGAGAAACAAATGTGTAGTTAGTGAGGTCATTGCTAATAGTCGTTAGAAAGCCACCTTAATGATCCATCTTTTTGTGCTTTATTATTTACTTTAATGCTTGAATATAACTGTTTTTTTTCTGCATTTAGTTTTACTTGTTATGGGTAAAGGATTGTTTAAAGGTCTTTAGACTATTTCTGACCCTTGCTGTTATCTGCTTTTGAGTAATCTCTGTGGTTCTTCTATTGTAACATTTTTCTTGTTTGGTAGTCATAGATGGAAGTTACTATATATATATATATAGATATATCGGATTTTACATGTTATGTTTCTATGAGAAAAGCATAAATGGAGTGGTGAAACCCGAAATGATAGCTTAACCGGTTTTGCGGTGGTACAAATCATAGTTCAAGTCCTTGCTTAATGCTTACCATTTCAAATAACATATTGGATCATATATGTCTTTTGCTGTTTGTAATTCATGTTCTTGTTTGACTTTTACTCATCTTTCACTTTGGAGATAAAGAACAAAAGTTGTGAGTACTTCATAACCCAATTTGGAAGCCTTTTACACCATCTGATTCTTCTTTTGAATGAATAATGCTTTCAGAAGGTTGCGAATCATGCCGCCCGATGGAACGAAGCGATCTCAGTAGTGAAACGTGTGCCGATAATCCGACCAGCACTCCCATCATCAGTGGGTATGAACCAATGGTCCATGATGAGCTTAAGGTGAAAGATCAGTGAATTGAGGGCATACTGATGCATATATATGTCAGATAAATGATTTGATGTGGTTGGCTCATGTATCATATGGTTTGTATTATATATGACTCAAAAATGTTACAAAAAAAAAAAAACATACAAAGTTTGTAACTATGTGTGTATATATATATATATATGTTACTTGCAGGTTTGGTTCTATTAAATCTTAGGTAATTAAAGAATAAGAGAGTTCAGTTTAGATGATTTGATGAGAAGGGTGTAATTAAGATATTAATTAAAGGGTTGAGAGACAAGAACCCAAATTAATAGGGAAGTTTCACGTGAAGGAGGAAGAAGAGAGGAAATGAGATTGATCTGACTGATATTAGACTCTCTCTATACTTCACTTTATAGAGCTATCCAAACTCTATTGTTATCAATTTTTGATTAGACATGTGTCTCTTCTTCTTGTTATTTGTCTTCTTTCGCTCCATTATTAAGTTGACTATATTACTACCACTAAAGCTGGTATACTTATTTATCATATTTAATCACGAATTAATGTCCATTAAATCACTAAACCTACTCATATGAAGTTTAGACGGATTCCAAGAGTAAATAAAGCAAATCAAATTCGAGTATCACTATAAAATCTAGCTATTGTCTTTTACATAACCAAAAAGTGAAAAACTCAAATATCACCGGTTTAATTTGCTTCGAGTTTTGGAAAAATAGGTTTCAAATAAAACTATGATTGTGAGCTTTTGTGATTAGTTAATATAGTTACAAATGAACGTATCTTTGCCTTTGCTCTTGTAGCTCGTTGGTCTGCGAAGGCACTGTGAAGTGCAACGCGTGACGTGTTCGATGCTACGAGCAAGGCATAGAAACTGAAATGTTCACGGAGGGAGTATCTATATATATAAAGTAGACTTTTTCTCTCTTCTCCACATCAGCGTCCACATTATCAAAACTAAATTTTTATTTAATTTAATCACTCATAAACTATGATATTAACTACAATTAATTCATCAAACATAAAAATAATAAAACTAACAAATTAATAAATTTAAATAAATCATGGAAACAACAAAGCAAAAAAAAAATAAAAAAAATCTAAAGAAAAAAAAACTTAATCATATGAAATTTATATATATAAAGTAGGTTTTTTCTCTCTTCTCCTTCCGCCACATCAGCGTCAAAACTAAATTTTTATTTCATTTAGTCACTCCTATATCTATATCATAATATTAACTACAATTAATTTATCAAACATAAAAATAATAAAACTAAAAAATTAATAAATTAAAATAAATCATGGAAACAACAAAGCAAAGAAAAATAAAAAAAAATTAAAGAAAAAAAAACTTAATCATATATGAAATCATTATATTAATTAAAACTAATAAAAATCATTATATTACACTATGTACTCATAAACAATCAGCATCCACATCATCATCAAAACTAAATTTTTATTTCATGTAATCACTCATAAATCATCTCTTCTCCTTCCGCCACATCAGCGTCAAAACTAAATTTTTATTTCATTTAGTCACTCCTAAATCATAATATTAACTACAATTAATTCATCAAACATAAAAATAATAAAACTAAAAAAATTAATAAATTAAAATAAATCATGGAAACAACAAAGCAAAGAAAAATAAAAAAAAATCTAAAGAAAAAAAAACTTAATCATATATGAAATCTATATATATAAAGTAGGTTTTTTCTCTCTTCTCCTTCCGCCACATCAGCGTCAAAACTAAATTTTCATTTCATTTAGTCACTCCTAAATCATAATATTAACTACAATTAATTTATCAAACATAAAAATAATAAAACTAAAAAATTAATAAATTAAAATAAATCATGGAAACAACAAAGCAAAGAAAAATAAAAAAAAAAATTAAAGAAAAAAAAACTTAATCATATATGAAATCATTATATTAATTAAAACTAATAAAAATCATTATATTACACTACGTACTCATAAACAATCAGCATCCACATCATCATCAAAACTAAATTTTTATTTCATGTAATCACTCATAAATCATCTCTTCTCCTTCCGCCACATCAGCGTCAAAACTAAATTTTTATTTCATTTAGTCACTCCTAAATCATAATATTAACTACAATTAATTCATCAAACATAAAAATAATAAAACTAAAAAATTAATAAATTAAAATAAATCATGGAAACAACAAAGCAAAGAAAAAAAAAAAAATCTAAAGAAAAAAAAACTTAATCATATATGAAATCATTATATTAATTAAAACTAATAAAAATTATTATATTACACTACGTACTCAATCAGCATCCACATCATCATCCAAACTAAATTTTTATTTCATGTAATCACTCATAAATCATAATATTAACTACAATTAATTCATCAAACATAAAAAAATAATAATAATAATTATATAGATTAATAGAAACTAATTCATCAAACATATAAATATGACAATACCAGCAAAAAATAAATTAAAAAAAAACCGGATGACCTACAAATAAAGAAAGATAAAAATGGAAAAGAAAAAAGCACAACACTTAATTATATCTGAAAAATCATCAGCCACCTAAATACTAATAAAATCATAATATTAATTCCAACTAATTCATCAAAACATCTATATATATAAAGTCAACACATAAATAATTTAAAAGAAACTATGAGAACAACACCATAAATAATATTAAAAGAAAATTTATTAAAATAAAAACAAAAATAACAACAATTAATCATATATGAATCTTCACTAACTACCTATGTAGTCATAAATAATCATTAAATTAATTACAAGTAATTCGCCAAACACAAATATGAAAAGTCCAACAAATAAATAAATTAAAAGAACTCATGGGTATAACAAAACAAAGAAAGATTAAAAAAACTATATAAAAAAAAACCACATAACCATATCTTAAATAAGCCACCAAAAAAATTATAAACCATCAATATATTAATATATTAATTAAAACTAATTCATCAAACACAAAATTCTAAAACCGACAAATAAATTAATTAAAAAAAATCATGAGAACAACTAACGAAAGAAAAACAAAAGATAATCTAAATAAAAAAATAAAAATAGTTAATCATATATGAATCCTCACTACCTACATAAACAATTGTAATATTAACTATAACTAACCCATCATACAACTGTATAAAAAAAAACCACATAAACGAATTTTAATAAACTACAAAAACACTCATAAGCCATCAATATAGTAATTAAAACTAATTAATCAAACACAAAATTCTAAAACCGAAAAATAAATTAATTTAAGAAAATCATGAGAATTACTAAGGGAAGAAAAAACAAAAATATTTAATCATATATGAATCCTCACTACCTACATAAACACTCATAAATAATTATAATATTAACTACAACTAACTCATCATACATAATAATGATAAAACCAACAATAAACTAAATTAAACGAATTCACCGGAACAACAAAGTAAAATAAGATGAATGAGAAACTAAAAAAAAATTAAACAAAAAGATCAAAATTTAATCATATATGAATAACACTCCCGCGCTTAGCGCGGGCAAATTACTAGTTAATTTATATATAGAGGTTTTACTGTATGTATGTATATAACCATAACCATATGAGGTATTTTGAAATACCTCTTTTTTTGATTTTTTCTACAGACGACCCTTTGGAACGTTTTTCGTGGTAAAGTAAATTATGGATTTTTTTTTTTTTTAGGTTGGTAAATATGATGGGATTTTATCAGTGATTGTGATTGTATTTCATAGTGACGAAAAGCATGTAAGTCGTAATTACTTGATCCATTTTTCACTTAGATAAATTAATTATATTATAATTAAAATATTATAAAAATTTTCAATAGTTTATACATTTATTTTGAGTTGCATGTAAATTATTTTATAATTTGGATGCTAAAGTTATTTTATCACTAAACTTTATAAACCAACTATATGTCCAACTATATGTGCGAGTTTTATAGAAAACTAATCTCTATAAAATATAAAATATAAAATAAGATCAGTTTTCATTAAAATACTAAGATTTAACATATATTAGAAAAATAGAATGTAAAATGTATATATTTTTATTATTTATTTATTTTTCGTTAGTTTTTTTTTTAATTTAAAGAAAACAAAAAACAATACAATTTTTTACATGTGTCATAATTTAAACGCTCAACCAACACATGTCATGGTCTCGTTAATTATAATATATAGTACATCTTATTATATAAAGTTGGGTTGCACACATGAAAACTCAACATATGTCAAAATTATAATTAAAGAGATCATGACACATATCGTTCGATCGATGAGATTCTAACACGTGTAAAATAATATTATGTTAAAGTAAAAACAGTTTAATATTACTCAACAGTCTTAAAAACAGTCTTATTATATTCTTTACTCAACAGTTTTATACTTTATTGAGCTTTTAAGATTAGAAAGAGATTAATTATGAGTTGGGTTGCCCTAGATTGGCTTACCATGGAAATAAATGCTTCGACTAACAATTATGCCTACCGTTGAAAAACCTCTTGTGAGTGCAACTCAAGTTTATATAATAAAATAGAATACTTAAACATTTTTATATATTCATTAATTAAAAATATCAACTTTTAATGGATTTTGGGTAATTCGTTTCGGTTTTTAGTAATTTGGTATAAATTAATGAATTTTAGTGTGGTTTGGTTGGGTATGGTTTTTTGTTCTGTTTTGTTTACACCTCAAAAAGGCTAAAAAACAGACTCCATAACTCAGACCTACGGACAACTGTTTCCTCCAAAAGAAGAAAACCTATAAAGACCATTTAAACCAAAATATTAAGAGAAACCTATAAAACTAAAGAGAGGTAATAAATTTTGTAAAAAATAAACAAACAAAAAAAATGGAGTAAAGAGTGATGGGTCCATGTTAATGATGCATGTGACAAACAATCAAAGCCCACCACCATTAATAAGAGATTGAAAAGAAGAAATTATACTTTTCATTTTCCATAAAAAAACACAACTTCAATTCTTTTTTCTCGTGTTTTCTGTTCTGTACTGTGTCCTAAGAAAGAGAGTACCCATAATTTCTTTTTGTCTTTTTATAGTAGAAAGAATAAAACTCAAGCCACATGAGAATGAATTAAGTTTTTTTTGTTATAAGACAACATCCCATTAATTTCTACTGTAATAATGTGTTTAGATAAGTGAACCTTTCTTATATAAATAAACCTGTCTGCAAGGCCGTAACGTGGAGCTTTCTACACTGAAAATAATCATTTTTCTTCATTGAATGAAACATCTACAGATAAATTCAAAACAGAGCTTTGAAAATATTCACATCTCAAGTTACATGGGTGGTTCCACAAGCAAGGAGAAGAGAAGAAGTAGTAGTAGGAGAAGCCTCAAGGTGAAATCAAATGAACAGAGAAGAGAGTTAGATGAGAAAGAGAGAGTGATTTTGGCTTTGAAGATGGCAGAGACAGAGTGGAGAAAAGAGAGGAAGAGACTAAGAGAAGAAGTGAAGAGACTGAGGAAGAAGATGGAAGAGAAAGAAGAAGCAAAAGCTCAACAACATGAGTGGGAATGGGTTGTGGAACAGATGTGTGTAGAGAGAGCTGTTAGGGAAGAAGCTGTGGAGAGATGGAAACAACTCTATTTCGCTATCAAGAATGAGCTTGATGATCTTATCCACACAACTTATGGTAAAAGAGTTTCCCAACTTATCTCATCTTTTGACTTTGGTTTTGGTTTTAAGAAAGGAAAGTGATGAGTTCTTTTTTTTTTTTGTAGGAGAGGCGATGAGACAGAAACCGCAAGAAGAAGATGTAAAGATAGTGAAAGAACTTAGGAATGAAGTTAAAGTTAGGGGAGAAACGATTGAGACACTCAAAGGGAGAATAGATTTGTTGGAGAAACAACGAAATGAGAAGGAAAGAGAGATTGACTTACTGAGACAGAGTCTGCGTATTCTCGGCAGTGGTAGCGGGAAGAACAAGGCGGTTCAGTCATCTGCTACTAGAAACCTGCCAATATTCAAAACAAAATTCATCGCTTGTAAATAATATAGCTTAAGAGATTGCTGTATAAGTTAGACTCAATAAGCTTTTCAAGACATAGTAAGTCATTTCTATTTCCTGTCTCATAACGCTAAAGAAAGTTGTATATACTTCACAAGATCACAAGTAATATCACAAGTTCACAAGTTTCAAAAACAAGCGAAAAACTTACGGATGAGATCACTTACTTCACCTGCAGCTGCACTCCAGAAAAGCTCAGAGATTCTTGATCATGCAGCAGAGAGATGAGGTTGGTTACGATCCGTGTAAGGCACAAATAACATTACCTGTATGGTTTCATATTTGAATTCCAGATGCTACAATAATATTAGTTCAAGCAGCAGTTCTGGAAACCTGAAAAAGAGAATGTAACAAAAGAGATCATTTACATCTTTACACTTCAAATATTCTGATATATTTCTTTCTTGTCCCCCTTTTGATATCTTTGTCTATGTTTAAGCTTACAGGACTGAACCACGAGTCGCTATAAAATAATTACATTTTGGTACACAGTATTGCTTTTCTTCGTGGTTCAGAGAGAATATAATGTGACACAGTTGATGCTTGTCTCTTGTAAATGGTTATACAGTATGAATCGTATATAGCTGCAGCGAGCCGCTACATGCTCTCATGGTCTTTAGCTCTCTCCCACTGATCAAATAGTATTACTTTCAACACCTTTCGGATCTTCGACATTTTTGTAATATAATTTCACACTCTGAAATATTGCCAACAAAAATTGATTTTAATAACTCTTGGCGCTGTTTAAGTGGTTACTACTTATCACTTATAAGCAATTGCTTAAGCACCAATAACATACCTCTAAGAGTGTGATGTAATAGAAATCTTCCATGTGCTGCATTAGAGCACTCCCATCACGAAGTGCGTTGAATATTTTAATTTCGGTTTGCAGTATCTTCTCAACTAGTTCCTTCTCACCTTTCATCTGAAATATAACATCCATTTTCATGTCACTCATTTTCTTGTTCAAGTAAATATTTCTCACTACATTTCTAACAAGCCTCTCTACATCTTCAAAAGAATACCCTTAGGTAGAAAATTCTAAATCCCAGAAGAAATTTACAGAATGAAATAGACCACACATGATCCACAAGACATAGCTTCTACTAAATAGGAGCCTAAAAATTTATATTATAGGAGAATAGCAGGACCAGCTCTTAGGAAGTAAAAAGTCAGTTCAGAGATTTTTTTCCCCTACTACATGCTAACTTAATAGGTAAGGAAAATAAAATATAACCAAATAACAAATATGCAGAATATATGAGAAATATAATCTAGGAAATAAAACTAAAATGATGATCAAAAGAAATACTATGTGAAGAAACCAGAGAAAGTTAGGTGTTATAAGAGGACTTACAAATCTACTAACAAGAATATCAGGTGTCGCTTCCCCAATCACCTCAGCATGATAACCATCTATCTGGAACTCAATATTCTCCTGCAACATTATATCATTCATCAGAAAACTTCTGATTATTTTATTTCACCTTATACTGGAAAAGCATAGTCTATTATAACTTAAAGAGCTTGTAATGCAGAGTTATGCATAAAAGGTTGTCACATTCAAAGAAACAGCTATACATAATAAGAAACATCATACCATATATCGTTTTTGCATGTTACACAAGATACTTAGCCTAGACAGAATCAAACAAATGAAAGTTTCTAAATCAAAGACCATAAGCAGAACAATGTTTCCAGTGAAGACATGTAAGTCAACACAACGAGGAGCATGAAACATTTAAATCGCATAGAACAGCACCTCCACGAAAAATCAAGAAATAATGTGATCAAAGGGTGGTCTTACCACATCTCCAGCAGTGAGATAAACAGGATGAGCAACATGACAGTATCCCATTAAGCGAGGGACTGTAGGAATTATGTCTCTGTGGTTTACAACTCTCCAGCTGTCTTTTACTTTCTGTAAAACACATAAACCAATGAGATTTTATGAAGATCTGCCATATCACTCCCACTTGTCAGTAAAAACTTGTTACATTAGAAGAAGCATGACCTGATTATAAACTTCAGCAAATTTTTTGTTGCCTACTCTTGGAGATCCAAAATTGTACATGGTGACAGTGATTGCTCCACGTCTAACAGTTATACAAAAATCATGTAAAATGCCCATTAAGCTGCTTGTCATCTGGATGATATGTAGGAGTAGGGAGTTCTCAAACCACATACTTAGCTAATTGGCTTGACGCAAGTTCAAGAGCCAAAAGTGTAGCTAATGCACCACCCAAGCTATGGCCAGTCACATAAACATGCCATTTATCTTCATGCTCAGCAACATCGTCTCTGCCAAGGGGGGAGAGAGAGCCATATGCAAGAGAAAAAATGTCCAAATTTTAGCACACCTCGAAAATGGAAAAACCAAATCACTATACTCTACTGTCCTGAGCAAATGCAATAAACTTTATCTATAGCGAAAGCTTTAAAGAAGACAGATTGTGACCCTTTCAACAATGACAGAAATTGTTCTTTCAAGCAAAGAGGATGAATCCATTGAAACAACAGGTAAGGAAAAAATCCCCAAAATGAAGAAAGTAAAAACGAAACATAAGAAGCACCTACATGTAACCAATTGCCATTTTGAGCAACGATATTATTCTTATTTGTACTGAATCGTATGCACTCAGGAATCCACTATGGACCTACAAAATCCATAGCAGCATTAAGGGATAACTCAATAACGGGTACACTTTACCAATGCCAGAGTTTAAAAAACATACCTGTACTTCTTGCTTGAAGTCCCCACCAATTCGTTCAGGATTCAAACTGCAACATATTTTAAAATGTCGAGCAAGGAGATGAATACTAATAACTGATTGAAACTTCAGATGTGCAGATTCAAGTAGTTTCTAAATCAAGTGTAGAGTGCTAGACAATACTAACCCAGCAGGAGCTAGCATCAAATCAGTCTGCAAATCTTTCCACTTTGTCTGACAACATATGAAATATTGAGGGTAAGAACTGCAAAAAAGAAAAATCAAACACAGAATATTAAGAAGATATCATAATTACATACCTGTTCAGTTCCTCTGAAAGCGATAACTACTCTTTTCCTCCGGGCATCACGCCAAATTGCCACCTGCAGCTTGCAAATTAGTCTATCACGAACTTGTATTTCCAGGAAAAGACTTTTCTGAAATTTATTTGTTCCCTAAAACTAGACTCAGCAAGTATACGAAAAAAGAGTTTTCACCTGTGTGTCAGTGATGTCGTTCTCTAGAAAACATAGCTTTTCAAACTCAGATTTTATAAAGCTTGGATGCCCCAGGGCAGTGGCAAGCATTGCCCATGCCTCCATGGCACTTTCTGCACTAGAAAAAAGTGTTTTCATTTCCTCAGTGTTCTTCTCATCAGCTCCATCAACATTCACTAGACCAGAGAGTTTTTCACTCTTAGAGGAACCAGAGGCATCGTCTGTTACACTGTAAGCGCTATCTTTTTCTAGGACCTTCTCTGTACCAAGACTATCCTTCCTTAATTGAGGAACTACAGCTTTCAAAACCATTAATGCACCAAAGATATTATCAGCCTGCTTAAGCAAATCTTGTGTCGCATTTTTCATGTCTGCAAGGGAAGACTTGGGTACATTAATAGCAAGCTGACCATCTTCCTTTTCATCATCACCTTCTCGAGTATCAGCAGTGGCAAGCCCTGATTCAATGTAACCTGCTTCTGCAGTTTTTCGTGATTGTAGACCAAATTTTTCCAGTATGTCCATTCCGTCCGACTTCAATTTCTCAGGTGAAGGAAGGCCAAGTTTCTCAACGATATTTTGACCAACTATGCCAGGCAAGTTATCCCAGAAATTACCTTCTGACTGAATGCTGCCACTTTCTTTGGCACCCTCAAGCTCATTGATGCGGCCATCACCATCACCATCTTTGCCTTTGCTAAGCTTTCCTGAACTACTCAGATCAGTACTGTGATGCTTATCTGACGAATCCTCTGAGCTAGCCTTATCAGAAAGCATATCTACAGCTGGAGAATGATCATTAGAGTTTTCTTCACCTTCAGAGTCCTCAACATTATTGTTTAGAAGTTCAATATTCTTAACAGGGGCATCATTGAGTGACTTTAACTGTCCAAAGGCATACTCTACAAACTGACGAGCTGGCACAGCTTCAGAATCAACAAGATTTTTCAAAACTGACTCAATTGCTTCAGAGTCAACAAGATTTCTCAAAACTGACTTAATTTCATTTCTTTGAAGGAATTCTGAAATAGACGGGAGCCTCCACCACTTCTTCTCTTCTTCAATTTCCTCAAATCCCTTGTACCTAATCTGAAAGTTTAAAAACGGTTAAGAAAAGACCAAACTAGTAGAGATACTAATTTATTTGCGTTTAGCATATACAATCATGTGAATCTATGGAATATAAGAAATAGGTACAATTTAATGCCACGCAATAGGACTGATCATAAAGTTGAGATAACAGGTCTATATATAAAGTAAATTCTTTATCACGGGTCTCATGTCCTCTTGTTTCAGATACTGGGGAACCTAAATCATACCATACTGTTTTGCAAGGCTGCATAATATCTTGTGCTTGTTTGAATGTAGGAGTATCTTGTATTTTTGGAAGTTAAGTTGATTTACTCCATCAATAGAATAATAACATAGGATAAATTGATCAGTAACACAAATACTAAGAGAAAAAGCTTTGACTGCATTAACTGACCTCCAGTTGAACTTTCCCACCACCTCCAATTCCGTCTAGTTCTACTAGCACCTCGTGCAAGTTTCCTTAGGAAGCAAAAAAACGAACAAATACATATTAGAGACAAAAAGCCGCAAGTTAGATGTTCAGTAGATTCGGCAGATGTATCGTGTATAACTAATCCACGGTTGGTTTCTCTAATTAGATAATATCTGTAGGTTCTCATTTCCAAGGAAAAAAGAAGCATTTCCAGGAAAACCTTAGTCATTGTTCATTATGCTTAACTCAAACTTATATATTATATAAATATAAATTGATAATAAATGGGTGAACTAATTCTCACCATCACAAATGGATTCCAGGATGATTTCGGAATTCCCCATCCGTTTATGTGGGGTAACAAGGTTTGCATCCCAAGCTGCAATCTGAAGCTCATTAAACAATTTTTGGGAAGTCAAGCAAGGCTCTATATATTAAGTGTTAGACATGGAATAACATAATAATTGACTAAATATATACTATGCATTTTTGTCCAGGTATTTTCAAAGTTGACCAGGCCAGAATACAATAATATTTTACCTGTATCTTTTTTGCAGGAGGCAACTTGATATTAAAAACAAATTCTTCGTTCCATTTTGGCTCTTTTGTCCTGCTAATAAAGTAATACTTTAAGATCAAGCAATTTTATAACCGGAACTGAGAGTCTGATATTTAACAGTCACAGTCAACAAAACATATGGATTTTTCTAAGGCTCACAACTTTTGGACAAAAAACCAAAAACTCTACTTCAAAACTCAAGAGTAAAACTGATGAACTAAACAAAGTTGAAAATGACATTGGCACAAGTCTTTATTCAAGTTAAAAATGTAAAATCTGATTGCAGGAAATCATGAAATGCTGAGTCTAAGAAGCAAGATGAATTTGTATATCACATCTAAATGGAAACTGCTTCAGAACACTTCCACTATGATTAGGCCAGATTGTATATGTATCTAGTTAAGTGAGTAAAGCTCATAAATCTTGCTAAGAAACACAATCCTCCATATATAAAACATAAAACATATAAAAGACGACTGATGCAGATATGGATAAAACAACTTGCCCCCATTTGGTTTTGCTTTTAGCAACCTGACCATCTAAGTCCATCACCACATAAGGATCACTCGTTCCCTATAAACACAAAAGCCAATAAGAACAATAATAACTTAATCAAAGCAAAAAAATAAATAAAAAAAAAACTACACATAGAAATAAGGTCATCAAAACACAGACCCATGGATCCAAAGCAGGAAAATCAAATCCTCGTTTGAGTTTTAGAAACAATTGTCCATCATATATCTCCCTTACAAATGACCTGAAACAAAGTATAATTTCAACTCTTCAGTATCTACAAAACCACCATGATCATCAAAAGAGCTTCATGAGCAGAGTAAGAGAAACATACTCAGAGAGGTATAGTGTATTACATCCAGATGCATTAAGCTCTCGCTTCCCAATATTATCCTGAGAAAGAATCAATTTGAAATCAGCAATTCATAGAAAATTCTAAGAGGAGAATCACAGAATTCCGAAATCAATTTTTTTACCGGAGGTGAAGCGTAGGCTTCGAATGCAAAACCGGCGAGGATAACGGCGAGATTGATATCAAACGGAGATCGTTCCTCTTTCTCAGCTAAACTTACTTCTTTCGTCTCGGATTGGGAGAAGCAACGGAACGAATTAGGTTTAGCTCTGATTCTCAAACTTTGACGGAAACTGATTTTCCCGGGAAAGTGACACGTGCGGGAATTGAAGAGAGTGGAGTAATGAAGACGGTGTTTTGGATGGAGGAAGTGAAGAGAGCAGTGTAATTGCAGAGAAGTCATCGCTAGAGAGACGGAGATGTGAGCATCAAAGCAGATGAATTCGAGAAATTTGGAGAAGAAGAAGAAGAAGAAGAAGAAGAAGAGTCACAGAGATTTTGATTGTTCTGGAGATTTCTAAGGAGTGGATTGTGTCTTGTTGTTCAATTTTGATACCATTAACGGTTTCTTTTTCAATTGATAGTGAAATTAATTAATTAAAAATAATTGCACGGGGGAACACTTTTTAAAAACAATTTTATGCTATTAGACATTTTTAGTGGAAGATTTACAAATTAAAAACTTTTATTACAGGTTTAATTGATCCTTTTTTTTTTTCTTTTCTTCTTTTAGATAATTGAGAAAGATGTGTCTCCTCTCTCTCTGATTTGGAAAACAATTCATAAACAACTATTCTTTAACATCAATTTGTACATGAATATGCATCCAAGAGCTCTCAACCTTTGAGTGATGTATGTGGTAGCCATATTACCATAAGTTTGAGCTTTAACTCCAAGAGTTCATGGTCGTTTTTTTGGATTTTGGATGATATATTTATTCAGTTTATGTTTTCATTCTGAAATTGATGTTCTATCGGTTCAAAGTAGAGAATTTTAGTTAGGGAAATTTACGGAAACTGCCATTTTTCATGAGAGAGATTTAAGAAAAGCCATTTGCTACAGTATCACGTGAATAGTGCTGCAAGTCTGGCGTGAAAAATACAATTTTACCCTCGTCATAAAACAACGACGCTGATGACGCGCAAATAGCAAAAAAAAATGAAAGACGAAACAAACAAGCAAATAACCTAATTAAAAATAAAAAAACAGTGGAGAAGTTATCATTGGAACATTATATATAACAAAAACCAAAAAACAATGATGACAGCAGTTACATAAAAAAAAATAGAGAAACATTTGATAAGATCTCATCGAAACCTTATCTATAAGGGGAGAATGTATGCTGACTTGGGAATCCACTTCTCCTTCGTGAACAATCTGGTTGACATGATAAAAATAATTAAAGTTAACTTACATAAGGATTAAAAACACTATGTAAATATAAACATTAGAAACAGAAATACAGAAAACTAGATGTTAGAAAAACAATAGGGAAGCAAATTATAGGAAGAGGAAACATAAAGTACATTCTCATCAGTAGCAGCGGAAAATGGATTAACATTATTCGAGCCTGATTCCTGCACATAACATATACCACAAGCATACAAGATAAGAAAGAAGACAACATCACAATTAAAAACAAAGAAAAAATGGAGAAGAAATCATAGCAACTTTATGGAGAGAAAGGAGAATATGTCCTCACTTGGGAATCCAAATGTAACTGCATAACCATGTGCTGCATATGTGAAATAGGAAATTTTATCGTAACAAAAACTGTAAACGAAAATAGCATACAATGGAACAATAAAGTAAGAAACAAAAGATACAAGAGACATAAGTGAACATAACTGAGGAAGAAATAATACCCTTCTCAAGTAACCAAGGAGAAATAGTGTCCCTCTGAACTTCAACTTCAGGGCCTCCAAGGGCAATATCTGAGTTAGGCTAGAGAAAATAACAAAATTAGAAGACCAACAAAAAGCAGAAAACAAAGAAAACAGCAGTTACAAAGAAATAAATTTACAACCAGTGGATAAGTTATCATAGAAAGCTTATAAGTAGGAGGAGAATCTCTACCATCTTGGGAGTCAGACCTCCAACGGGAATATCTAAAGAAGGCGACAGAAAAGGAGAAACATAATTCATTAGCAGGGGGTCAAAACGTTGGGGCAACACACAAAAACACTGATTGCCTCTATAAATAAATAGAGAATCAAAATAATAACCTTAACAGATTTAGAATGATGAGGGGCACCAAGGACACTATAAGTACCATTAGCACTCACACAGCTGGCCTGATTCGCCTAATATAACACACATTAAAAAACAGTATCCTTAAAGTGATAGACCTGCCCAGTGACAAAAACCAACACAGCTGATGAGAACATAAATATTGAAGCAGAAGAACCAGACAAGCCACAGATTATTTGAGCAACTATAACTATTTCAAAGAAAAGCTTAAGAAGTATACCTGCAAAATCTGAACTATGATCAGAAGAGGTAGACAATTTAAAGATAGTCACAAATTGTGAAACAAAAAACATAGGATCATCAAAGAGAGAAGATATATCGAGGATATACAATAGCACAAGGGGAAGACAACAAAAACAAAACATTCAGCTGCTGAAGACTGTATAACCGCTGCAACGTTTGGACCTAAAGGGAAAACATACAAACGAGGACAGAAAAAAGTAGCTATCAATTATAAAATATAAAATATAAGGACGATAACATAACATACAATGTTTGCGAACATATTATTTCATTGTTGATTGAGATAATAGATGAGAAAGACAACAATAAACAGAAAACTAATACACAGAGAAAACCAAACAACAACAACTGCAAAACATAGAAGCTTAAAAATATTACCAGGAAAATCAGAACTATCAGCAGCAGGACAAAACTCGTCACTCTTTCCTTTATCTACAAAAGATCATTATAGTATCATATTGATTTTTTTTTATCAAAGTCAATCTAATACATAAATGATAAATCAATCAACTGCCAAACCTTGAGCTAAAGACCCGGAATCAACATCATCAGATTGACCTACAAAGACAATGAACATAAAGAATAAACTTAAATCTATACAACTATAAGAGATATCAAGGAAATATGTATATATGTATCCATATGGTTAGAAAGAGAGTGAATTTAGCGGCACTCCAAAATGATATCAAACAGCATCACATCATATGAGACGAAAAGCAGGAAGACCATTACACAATTTAAAAATGAAATATGAAAAATCTCGACTTACTTACCCTAATGCAATAAAAACTAATAAACTTGTAAGTAAACACACTTGATCAGAAAATGAAAAAAAAATGACGACAATCCAAAGTGAATAGAAGAAGTCTAATACAACGACACAAAACAAATACATACCTACAGATTGGTTAGAATCCAGACATCTAACCTCAACATGTACAAAGAAAATTAAATGGAAATAGCAAATTCTACAATAATAATCCCAAATTAAAATAAGTGTAGGGGTTTATACCACCACCGATGGAATTAGGTCTCCCCGGTCGCCGCCTCCTCTTCAATTTACGAAATACTGCCCTTTTACGACTCTTACACTGCGAGTCGGGCAAATCCCCTTCTGAAAACGCCCTCCGACGCTTGTTTCTAAGACGAGCTCGAATCGGAGCTCCATCTATAATTAACATCTTACAAAATTTTAGCCTAACATCAAACTCTATCGTACAACCGTTTTCCAAGATGAAAGAGATAGAGATATAGGACTTCTTAGGCATCCTCATCACAGAAGACGAAGAACCCCTACACTTTTTCAATGACCGACACCTCTATCTACACCTACAACCTCCTCCACCGCTGTCCTCTTCTCCTTGTCTTATGTCTATTGCGTCATTAAAAAAAAATAAAACAAAAGAATTTTTCGCGAATAGGATTTGAAGGGTATATTTGTCATTTTACAAAAGAAAAAATGGCTTTTTTTGAGTGGCCAGATCAATGTGGCATATTTCGAATGACATATCTGAAAATGTGGCGTTTTTGTTAATTTCCCTTTTTTAGTTATTTAACAACTTGTTTTTGGCTATGTAAAGGTGGGCATAATTTCAAGATGATAATTTTCTCACAACAATTGGCTTATGGCTTGGGTTCAAATCAGAGGTATCATTCTTCTCTATTTGCAGGTTCGGCAATGGGCTAAAGCCGATGAAACAAATGCTTTAAGCATCAAAAACTATATTAATATTTAATGGACATCAATTTTGAAAAGTTAATATGGTGTAGTGGTTAGTAGCCCGTTTATTTTACTCCATGCGGCGGAGTCTCAAAGTCGACATATATGACGAATCTTCTTATATAATAAAGTAAGGTTTTTTTCTGAGAAGATCTGAGACGCTGACACGTGTCACTTACAATCTATTTTTTAAACTCTTCATGAGACGCTGTCACATGTCAGCTACAACCACTTTTCTAACTTTTCTTAATCTTTTATTTTTTCTAACTCAACCCAAAAAACTAAATTTAAAATTTCTATCTTCTTAAATATTTATTATCTTATACTAACTAAAACAAAAAAATAAATAAATATCAAAATATTTATATATATCTTATACTAACTAAAACCAAAAAAGAAATAAATATTAGAATATTTATATATATTTTAATTTATTTTTTGATAATATTTTAGTTTCTCGTAAAAGACATGATTTTTTAATGTATAATTTCTTGCTGAATTTATATAATACATAATGAAAATCATTAATCAAATAACTGAAAATGGCTTAAAAATGTAACTATATAACAAGAGTGGTTTGATAAGTGCAATTGGTAATCCTAAGTGTCTCTAATGCTCCACTCCAAATACAAAAAAAATATATATATATTTTTATTAACTCCAACTATAAATTTTAATTGTAAATATCTTTCAAATATTTGGCAAAGACATGTGAAGTTTTTTCTCGTATTATTAACGTTCATTGGTGACAATGCATAATTATTCTTGGCAAAATAATCAAATCTGTAAGTACATACTCATATTGTGAACAATTTAATTAAGTAGCCTAAAAACTAAACGAGATCCGTGGTTTTAAGCTCGAATAATTTTTTATTTATTTTTTTAACACAGACTTCTCATTATTTGAACAAAAATTTAATGAAGTATAATCCAACCTAATTCATTTTTCTAATTGGTTAAATGTTAAATAAATCTTAAAGTAAATTGATTTGAATAACTAATGAATCTCTCAAAATTGTAATTATCAAGATCATAATACATGTAACTTAATCAATTGATTTCGACATGTATAATTTTTTTTAAAGAAATCCATTCATGGAACGGATCATAATCTAGTAGTAATATATTATGTATGTCACATACTTATTGTTAAAAGAAAACCTTGATAAACTTTACGAGATCAGTGGTTTTAATTTAAAAGAATTAAAAGCAACATATGGGCTGATGCCTGATGTTAAATTAAAGCCCAACACAATTAGTTAAACGAGAGAGCATCGCCTTTCTCTATATTACAACGGCCACTAACAGCTGTGTATATCTGTAGCTATCAAATTCATTTTGTATTTTTTTTTTTTTTTGTATAAACTCAAATTCATTTTCTTCTCCGGAGTTTCTCAGAAGGCCATTGAACCTCCATTTTCCAGGTTCATAGCTTCGATTTTTAATTTCTTTTATCAAGAAAATCCAAAAACTCTCTTTGATTTCCAAGTTGCGGTTCTCTTTTAAGATTTTAAATTTGTTATTTCCGCAAATTCGAGAAAAAAAAGCCCCTCTTTTTGGATTTATGCTTTCTGGGTTTTGACTTTTGAGGGTTTTTTTCTTGTGAATCGAAACCTTCCGTTTCAATTTCAGAGTTTTGACTAATTTTTAATTCGCAATTCCAAAAGCCCACTTTTATCGTTAGGGTTTTTTTTTATTTTTCTAATGTCAAAGTTGTATTTCTCTTCAAAGGTTTAAACTTTTTGTAAGGGTTTCAAATCAAAATCCCTCCTTTTTTCAGAACCATGATTTCTTCGATCTAAAGGTTTCTTATTTCAAAGTTGTATTTATCATCAAAGGTTTTACTTTCTATAAGGGTTTCAATTCAAAATCCTCTTTCTTTCAGATCCGCGATTTCTTCTATCAAAAGGTATCTTATTTCAAGTTTATGTTTGCTTGTTTTTTGAAAAGATTCGGAGTTCTTGTTTGGGTTTCTGATTATGGATCATGGTTTTAAAGATTTGTCAAGAACTTATTTTGGTTTAAAGTTTACAGTTTTCTTGAAACCCAAAAGAAAGGGACGACACATAATATGATTGTGTTCTGTTCGGTTTCTAAATTGGGAAAATGGGGTCCGATGTTGCCTAAGTAAGACTTGTCATATATTAAGGTTGGATATATAATCGAATCTCTGTGATTCACTTGCTGGCTGGGCAGCTTGATTTATACTTCAATTTCTGCTTAAAATTCAATAATCTGCATATTGGATAAATGATGTGCCTTTATTAAGGCTTGTCCCGATATTGGATTACATTCAGTTCTCTGCTAAAAGTACTCATAAGATTCAATATTCTGCATATTGATACGAGATAAATGATGTTCTGGGATTGAGAAAGTTCATTATTCTGCATAAGCTCTATATCTTACTGAGCTGGGACAGGGAATTTCATATCTCTGCATGATATAGATTCAAGTTGCAACTTTGTAAATACTGTCCTTCAATCTTTGTGCCTAGCTCTTGTAGCTCTTCTGGTCAGTGAAGGCACATCATTGTTCAACACTTGATCGGTCGGAGGCTCGAGCAAGGCACTAGAGACAGAGAGAGAGAGAGGATATATGTTCTTTAACAAGACTTGTCTGATCATGTCCGATTGGGAAATTCAGTTGTATAGATTGGGTCAGGATAAAAACTTTCAATAATCTGCAGGATAAAAACTTTCAATAATCTGCATATTGGTGGAGGAAAAAGCAATCTAAACTTCAGTTTATGTATATCTGCCTTGTCTAAGGATGTCTCATATTGATTGCTTTAAATACTCTAATAGACTCCTAAGACATGATGCTATATATAAAGTTCAATGTCTGCTTATTACTGGGGAAAAAATTCAGTTTCTGCCTAATGATGTCTAATGATGACTCATATTGGATAAATGATGTTCTGAGATTGAGAAAAAATTCATTGATCTGCATAAGCTCTATAACTTACTATGCTGGGACAGGAAAAATTCATGTTTCTGCATGATATAGATGCAAGTTGGAAACTTTATAAATACTCTACTTAATCTCTGTACCTAGCTCTTGTAGCTCTTCTGGTCAGTGAAGGCATTTCATTGTGCAACACTTTATCGGTTTGAGGCTCGAGCAAGGCACTAGACAGAGAAAGAGAGAGACACACAGACAGACATAAGAAATACATTGTCATCTAATGATGTCCCGATTCAACTCTCTGCTTAATAATCTGCATTGATGGAGGATAAATGTTCTTTAACAAGACTTGTCTAAGATTGAGGAATTCAGTTGTATGAATTGGGATAACATGAAAACATTCAATTTTCTACATATATATTGTTGGAGGAGAAAACAGTGTAAACTTTAGTTTCTGCTTTGATCTGCCTTTATTAAGGCTTGTCCCCAGAATGATAAATTCAAAATGATCTGCTAAACTACTCTATATCTGAAACATGATGATATAAAATTCAGTGTTCTGCTTATTGATAGGAGATAAATGTCTAGGCTTGTGTAATAATGTCCGATTGGGAAATTCAGTTGTACAGATTGGGGTTTTATGAATATTGTACTTAATCTTATGTGCATACCTCTTGTAGCTCTTCTGGTCAGTGAAGGCACATCATTGTGCAACACTTGATCAGTTTGAGGCTCGAGCAAGGTACTAGAGAGAGAAGAACTACATTGTCTACTTTATATCGATGGGGAAAAAATTATATTGATGGAGATTAAGTCTCCCTAAGAATGAGAAGTTTAATTCTCAGCATCTCCCTATATAATAAATGTTCGTCAAATGATGTTCTGAGATTGAGAAAATTCATTATTCGGCATAAGCTCTATATCTTACTGAGCTGGGACAAGGCAATTCAAGTTTCTGCATAATGTCTATATCTTCTAGTGCTGGTGGGAGATCATGATATATAATTCTGTTTTCTGCTTCGATGTGCCTTTGAAAATTCAAGTTAATCCTTTGTGCATGACTCTTGAAGCTCTTCTGGTCAGCGAAGGTACATCTTTGTGCAACGCTTGATGGGATCGAGGCTCGAGCAAGGCACTAAAAGGAGAGAGATCGTGTCTGAACGATACACATATAGAATATACAGATAGATCCCTGCATACTAGAATAATCTGACATCTTGATGAGGAGGTATGTATCTCATCTCCAACTAGATTTGTAATTGTCTGTGTAGTTTCTTATTACCTTACGATACATCAAACCAACACAATGTTGGTATTTTGGTATTGGTCTAACAACAATGGTAAGTTTTTCTTTATCTACATCTGTTACAAATGTTAGGTTATTAAATAATCAATTATTCTCTGCTTACCTCACTGTGTTCTAACCACATATTTTTGGGGATAATATGAGTTATCTGTCTCAGGTTTGACTTCTCTCACTCTCTATTTCTCCCACGGTTTGTAATATTACTGTGCTATTGGTTTTGTCTAAATTGTTGTAGTAGTAGGAGTTGTGAGAGATTTGAGTATTTTGGTGACTTATGGTGCACAACATGATTAGCTGAATGAGTTGGGATGTATATGAGTTCTATATCTACTTGTTTATAAGACAAAACAATTTCGCTTTATAAGATTTCTTCTCTTTGTTCCTATTTCAGAAAATTTGTTGTCTCCAGATAAGAAAGCTCTGGTTTCTCAGGTACGTCCTCGTTCTATTGCTTCTCGATTTAGTATCCTAAGTTCCGTCTACGGTTTTAGTCAGAGACCAAATGATTGTTTTTTTGTAATGTTTCTCAGATTTCTTAAGAGCAAGCCATTAAGACATGTGATTCGTAGATTGTTCATCAAGTTCAGATGCTAGAGTGGTCTAATAATTTTCATATATAGTTTCTTTCTGGCCTAATACTAATGTCGTTAGGGCTGATACTTTGCAAGCTTTTATATGTTTTCTATTAATTCTTGTGATCATAATTCTGATCTGTTTCTCAAATCAGGGCTTCGTTGGTGGTCTGGTATTTCAGTGAATGATCTATCTTAGGTACATGTTCTTTGTCTCTGCTTTCAATATCGTAGTGTTGTTGCTTGTTAAATGAATTTTGTGTAACTTCTCCGACATATATGTAAGTTATCGCAGAAGCCGTTTTCAGACACAACACTTTCTCTCTGTTTCTCTGTAGACTGTGTTTTTAGAGATAGCGAGAGATACAAAGGTTGTTGCTAGAAAAAGAAGCTTGCGGCACACACAAACTCCAATCATTGTTCAGCTTCTTTCTCTCCCAAAAAATCCAATCTTTTTTTTTTTTTCTTCATCTTCCTCTGTTCTCAAACTCTTCCTTCTTCAAAAACAGAGCAAAGATAAGAAAACATCTTCAGGAAATGGGCAAGAAAGATGAGAAACTGGAAGCTGTTGTTCATTTACTCAAGAAACAATCTTCATTCACTCTTAAACAAGTATGTACCCAGTTAAGATTCATTTTCTTAATTAACAAAAACAAACATTATATATGCATGTCTATTGTGTGTTTTTTTTTGTTTCTTTCTAAACAAGGCTTTCAACTTTTATGAAGCAGGGGAAGTTCTGTAACAGAAAGTTTATAGAGAGGTTCTTGAAGGTGAAATGAGACAATGTGAAAAAAGCTACAAAGCAACTCATTTCATGTCTTTCTTTGAGACAAAACTTCGACATCGGTATGTTTTTCATTTACCTTTTTTTTTATATATAGAAACGCGTTAATAATTTTGTTTTTTTTACATAGAACCTTATTTTATTTTCATTTTAGCATAGGTAGTAAAAAAACTCAAGTTGTTGCTTATATCAATGAAGATGCTAAGCTTGTTAAATGAATATATGGCTCGAAATTTTAGCATAGGTATTTGTAAATTTGATATAAAAAGTACATATATTCATTTAACAAGCTTAGCATCTTCTTTGATATAAGCAACAACTTGAGGGTTTTTAATACCTATGCTAAAATTTCGAGCCTTTGATCTTTGAAAGCATAACTTTATGATTCTTTTATCAGAGGCAGAATTGGCGCTTTTGCGGTGCAGGTCGTCTTTGCAAGTAAGTTTCTTTGGAAGGTTTGGTTTCTTCTTTTTCTAAGGCTTAGATATGTGTTTTTTTTTCTTCTAAGTTGATTGTTTGCTTTAGGAATTGGGATTATAGAAAATCCCAGTTGAGCTAACTTATATTAACACTAATACAAACTTAGGAAGGTGAACACATACACTAAACGCATATACACTAAACGCAAACATAAACGCATATACACAAAGGTAAACCACATACACTAAATGCAAACATAAACATTAACACATTAAATTAAATGCGAACATAACTATTGTTCTCACAAACAAAAGCGCAAACACGGACAGACTTGTCAATAGTTACAAATTTAATAACACAAATGCAAATGCAAACAAGAATGTGAAACCTAACAAAAACAAAAGGCAGTACAAAGGTAAATGTAAAATTCAAAGCGAAATGCAAACATAAAATGTTTTTTTTTTTTTTTTTTTTTTTTTAAACGAAGCAAACATAAAATGTTCAATGCAAGTATTGATGTGAATGTGTACATAAAATTTAAAACTAGGCGTAAACACAAATTTAAGTTTGGAGGCAAACATATAATGATATTATTTATCCTACCTGGTTTAAAAGACTCGATCTGAAAGAATATTTTAAGTTTATAACTCAAGGCTCCATGATTGTTTGTAGATTTTAAAGTGTTTTTTTTTTGGATTTTGATAAAATTGTTTATATACGATTTTCCACTAATGCTACGAAATCATATTTCTTTTGCTTGTAAAACAGAAAATTCATGCAAAAATTACAAAATCACGTTTTTTCGTCAAATGTACATAATCATGTATTCCCGCAGAAACAGTGGAACGCACGGTAGATTGCTATTCAACGATTGAAATATATCTAAACGAGTGAAGAATCAAACATACATGATTTAAACGGATCAGAAAAAATCATCTTAAGTGGGATCCACCTTTTTAAACATTAATAGTTAAAAATATGATGATCTGCATCCATAATTTATAAAATATGACCGTCTCTGTCAGAATCTATAAAAACTCTTTTTTCCATAACCATTTCATTTTAAATAATTATCCGCTCGATAATTTTTTTTTAAAAACTACCCTTTCGGCAATGTTTGTTATAAAAAATTGGCTAAATGTTTTAGATAGAATACATGTATTTCCGTTTGAATACTTAAATTTTATAAAATTAATGGAAATTATCCAAAAAATTATAATTCTAAAATATTCTCTAAATGTTTTCAAAATTTACCCGAAATTTCTAAAATATTTGTTTCAATGTGGATCCTTACCCGTCTCGTAGTCAATTTTTACCAAAATTAGTGATAATTTGAGAATTAAATTTACCTATAATTTTTTTTGATCGTATCGTTATCCAAAAATTCTTATACTGTTTTTATCGAAAATCGTTGGAATAATATTTTTATTACCCAAGTTATCCATTTCCGTCTCATACCCACTATTTTCCGTTCCTATACCAAAAATAGATTGTCCTTTGAAATATCATATTGATTCATTGAATAACAATATTAGAGTAATCAAAATTTAATATCTTTTTTGAAAGTATATGTAGTTAGTAAAATTAATTACTTACAAAACCTGTATAATTAGAAAAATAAAATTATATACATATGAAAATAATTTTAATATCATTTTTCGTTGGACACTTATGTTTTTTTCAAGAAATGCATTTATATTTTTAAACACATGTTCACATTGTTCTATTTTTTTTTTTTTTTTATCTTTCTGCTTAGTTTACTTAATAAGAATTATGATAAAAAAAAAAATTCTTGCTTGTCACCATTATGAATCAATGGCCTTCACCCTTTTAAAATTTTCTTTCACTTTTGTTCCTTTTAAACAATTATTCTAAAGTAATGTTTATACTATACAAAACCTCTATTATTGTATTTATCTATATTAACTATAGAAAATTGTTTCTTAAATACAAAATATAGTTTTGTATACAGAATCAATTGAAAAAAATATAGAAAAGATCTGTGGTAGGCCCTTCAAAGAAAATCATATATATAATGGGAGAGTTCTCTCTCCGTCTAAAGTGTCCACATCATCATCTTAGTCATCCAATAAAAATAAAACATGTCATCAAATAATATTTTTTTGTTTTTATTAAGAATTAATTACATTGTAAAAACAAATTTTTTATTAGGATTATTTAAATATAGTAGTTAATGAGTATTAAGAGATCTAAAAATAAAATAAAATAAAAGAAGTGAAAGTAAAAACAAAAAAGAGTCTTAAAATGACTATAAAGAAAAAACTTTATAACTACATTTTTTATATTTTTACTAACATAATATAATGAGGGGAGGATGAACACAAAAATAAGATAAATAAATTAAAAATTATATAAACGATATTATAGTATAAAGAAATGAAAGACTAAAAATAAAAAATTATAGATAGTCATAACCACTACAGTTGAATGATTCAATATATAATGTAAAGTAAAACAATAATAACAAAAATGTAATATACTTATAATATATGTAAGCAACTTTTTTTTTTTTGAATTAAAGACAATTTACAATATTCACTTGATACATGTTTATTTATATTTATTAAATAAATTAAAAAAATATTTATAAAAAAAATAATTAAATAAAATGGGTAAGAATTAAAAAACTGAAAGATAATGTTAGTAATCAAAGTGTTGAAAGGATTTAACAAATTGAGTGTGAAAAAACTATAGAGCAATGATAGTTAACTTTCTCGAAAGAATATAAATATGTACACCAATATTTTTTGGAATACTGTATGTTGGATTTTTTTGAAAACAACTAAACTTTAAAAAAAAATTTAAAGTGTTATATAGTCTTCGTATTTTAAGTAAAAGATTCAAAAATTTTACACTTAAAATAACAAATATCGAATCGGTAAATACAAACTCAAATGTTACACAGTAAAGCATACATTTAGGGGTGATACATAATCTTTGTAGTTTACCATGAGTGGAAATGTGGTTTTGTCTATGTTGTGATAGAAAAAAATATGTTTGAGGATATTTTTGAATCGAATGGTTTTAACCTTACTGTATGATAAGTTTTGTAGAAAATAATGATTGACTTCTTTTTTTTTTGGTCAACTAATAATATATATTGGATAGAAGAGATGTTGCCATATAGGCTGATTAGAGACGCCAAAGTAAGAGAAATATCAAACAAACTAAAGCCTAAATGAACCGACAAACTTAGCTCGGAACTAAAATAATGATTGACTTTATGATTAATAATTTATTTATATTTATAAATAATTTAATTTTTTCTAATATTTTAATATTAGAATTCCGCGCAACGCGCGAGTTACTATTCTAGTTTATATTAATAATGTACATATTTGCTATATTTTAAATAATATTTTTCTTTATAAACGTATTAATAATAAATATGATCAATGGCAATGTATTGTAATAATCTAAATTTTAAATGCCATTTCTAAATTATCCTTCCCAATTAATACTATAGATTAATTCATGTTTATGTTGGTTTATACTTATCCCATGTTTGATAGCATACATATAACCTTTTGTTTCCGTTATTTTAAAATTACATTCCACACTTGGTCTTATTTTATTTTTATTTATTTTTTTGGTTAAAGAATAAACTCCCAAATGTTTGGTTTACCATTATGTGGAGAAATTAAACACACTTATGTTACTAAGCTCTGACTGTCGAACCACATACCAAGCAAGAACCTAAAAATATGTGAAACAAAAGGGTCCGAATGGTTATTGCGTATTTGGTAATGTTGAAAATGCGGATTAAGAATGCGGTACGGTTCAACGGTGGTTCGTGCGGTTTTTTTGGACCGCTAGGTATTATCTATGGTGCGTTTTTAAAGTGCGGTTTTTTATCCAAAACACACAAATACATATAAATCCAAATTCGCAATTCTTTTTCCTAAAACCGTAAAAAATTTTAAAAAATTCTTGATTGGTGTTTATAGTGCGGTTAAATTCTGTTTTTTAATTGTCACCACTCAGTGTCTCACAACGACAAGATAGGCTCAGTCGCCCAGCAGTGTATTGGCAAACGAGATTGTGCAGACGGCTAGACCTAGCATTGCTAGAAGCCATATTAATATCCTTCAGAACAGAGGATGCGAGTTTGTCAACAAGCAACTACTACACGTAGTGTTGTAGAATAAAAAAATCCTCTTCTAATTCCATAAGCTTTAATTTTCTAGTCTATAATTTCTCATATTTCTCATATATAGCAATAAGTACAAATGTTATTCTAGTAGAACTTTCAACTAAATGCAGGTTTCATATTCCACAAGCTATGAGTTTGAAGTGTTTAAGAAGATTCCATATTTACATCATGTGAATGCTAGTTTGTGAACAAAGATATAAAAGGTAAGCCCCCCAAAGTAGAAGGACAGAACCAAAAGAATTAAGCCCGTAGAGTAAGAATTTTCTTCGACAGTAAATTTGGCTTTGGTAACCAAAATTTCAGTAAGGCATGAGAGAAACCGAGTCAGTTATCATACCATTTATTATAAGTCGTTGAACACATAAGATAGACAGATAGACTTAGGATTCCTACATCTATACATGCCAGATTTTACAAAGTTTTGTTATCCTTTACGTATGTTCCTACTATATTGGAACTTTAGTGTAAAGATCATAAACAACAAAGATCACTTCATTCATGCAAATGTAAAAAGGATAACAATTACAAAACTAATCATCTAAAAACAAAACTAAAGCTCTAAGTCAAGTAAATGGCAAAAAACGGCATCGTTTTCAGAGAACGTCTGAGACTTCACTTAGTGATCTCTTTAGTCACCGGAAGAAGATCAACAGCTCCCTCACAGTTTCCACCGACAAGAAATGGTGTCTCCGGCATCTCTTTATTCTCTTCAGAGATATCCTTAGGCCCAAGAAACTTGGCTGGTTCATAGAAGATAATAGTCTCGCCCACATTCTATCTGTAATCAATACATTATATTGTTTCTCTGTTATCCTCTGCTACACAAAGACAAACAAAAAAACAATGAGACATTTGAGAATTTCTCACAACTATATGACCAAAAGATTAAGAGTTGAATTAGGAACAACCCGCAAGACCACTGGCTCGGACAGGTTGTACCAGATTAGCCCAAAGCAATGACTCTAATCACCATTCAGATCATTCCCGCAAGTCAAAACTCATTTAATCTGTATCAGTAACTTACATAGTAAAGGATATGTATTTGTCTTCCATTGACAAGACCACTAATGAATCCAGTGTAACCCGCCATTGAACTATGAACTGCGCTCTGAGCACGAAGTTTAGAAAAAATGTAACACCGACTCATTGAAGAATGGGAAAAAGTAAAATCATTTTGTTACCTATGTATTTAAGATCCATCACCATCTTATTCTTATTAAAATGGTCATACAACCAGAGGAAAAAATAAAAATAAAACACTATGATGAATTTTCTGTTATGGCATAAGCATCTCATAATCATGAAAGTTTGAAGTCTTACTTTGATGTTTTGTGATAGCCACAAGCCGACATCTTTAAGAAGTTTGTTCACAGAAGCATCCTAATATAGCATACATCGCTATGAACCCTTGCCTAGCCTTTATCAGTAACAGATCGATTTTTTTTTTTAAGTTGTATGTTTCAAAGCAAACACTTACCACTGTAACGACCCATAAGCTCGACAAAACCAATACCATTCTCATTACTCTCTGCTTCAACATGTGCTGCGCTCGTTGAGCTTCCTCCACAGCAGTATCAAACCCAATAGATTTATGTAATACCGGTATATCATTAGAAATCATTTATGAAATTCCAACCATCAACATTAAGTCCACGCCTTCTGATTTCCTACAGAGTTTTATACAATCTAAGTTCAGTTTATTATTAGAATTTATAACTGGAAAAATGATTCTTAGCTACACGAACTATTCGGTACGACATACCTACACATACAAACTAATTTAATGTTTTCAAAACTACACGAACTATTGACTTTGCATAGTGACATGCATGAAACATGCATGAAGTATCATGTGTCATGTGCATAACAACACCAACTTTGCTATCGGATAGTAACATACACGAAGTATCATAAATCATATATGCAACACTATATCATTTTTACTATATTATTTTAGTTTAAAAATCATAATTTCCAGCTCCGTTATATATATTATTAAAATATATGTCTAATATTTTGTATATTATATAATGAATAAAATAATTAGTCTAAAATAGATAAAAACTATAATTTTGAGATACCAAATTTGATCTGTTAGATTCGAAAAATCCAAAAAATAAAATTTATATTTCTATTCTAATTTTTACCTAATTTGGAAAGTTCCGGATAATTGTTTTTTTTATGGATATGATTGAACAAATTTGGTTTCATGAAATTTGAGGATATCAAATCCGTGTCCACTCATACACTAGATTAAAATTAAAATAGTAATATGAGTTTTGTTTTAAAAATATAAATGAGATTTTATATTTGGCCATAGCAGTTGTGAACTATTTGGCCTCAAATAAAACTCATATATTTTGTATATTATATAATGAATAAAATAATTGGTCTAAAATAGATAAAAACTGTAATCTCATAAATAGCACATGTAGTTTGACAATTTTCAAAAATATCATTAGAAAGAGTCAATTTTCATTTATACAACTTTGGGTATGTAATTTGACTGAATTGTCCTTAATGAATATAATGACTAATTATTTTGATAAAACTACACAATTAATTTTTAGTGAGAAATTACAAAATAATTTGTTTGGCAGGAAAATTATGGATAAGTTTTCGGCGGAAAAATTACGACAAACATTTGGCAAGAAAATTACGGATCGAGTTTTTGGTGGGAAATTTACTTTATAAAACTCTTATAGAACCCTAAAAAACCTTTATAAAACCCTATAAAATCTGTTTTGTTTCCCGCCAAAAAACTCGATTCCTAATTTTTCCTACAAGCTACAAATCCATTCCACCAAAATAAAAAATTGTAAACTGATCCATTTTCTGCAAAAAAAAACTTGACTCTGTAGTTTTCTTAACAGACTGCAAATCCGCAATTTTTCCGCCAAAAACGGATCTGTAATTTTCTCGCCAAAAGATTATACATATATAAAAATTAGTTTGTATGTGTCGGTATGCCTTGACCAATAGTTCGTGTAGGTAAGAATCATTTTTTCTTTATAACTATTATTTTGAAAATATCATAGTGGCATTATATCTCAAATATTAATGAAGCTCATGGCTGGGTTCTATCTCCTCCAATAATGTAAACCTAAATGATAACATACACTACATCAAGAACAGGTTGACAAACTTTTCCACATACAAAGAAAAAATAGCGGATGTGTTTCTTTCTGAACCTGATTGTTTCCTCGATCTTGAATGCTATCAACTATCTTCGTGGTATCGTGTCCACCTCTTTGGGTGGTTCCGATGATCGTTCCTCCGTGTTTATGGATAGCATTCACGACTTTAGAGTTTAAGGCGATAGTATTCATGACTTGGAACCCGCTATATCCACCTGTAAGATTTCAGCAAATGAGAATCATAATGACAATAGTCGCAAAAATCAAACTGTAAATGAAGATTTATTATGATTCACAAAACTTACATTGATTCCAAGAATTCTATGTATCCACCCTGTAAGATTTCAAGAAATGAGAATCATGAAGACGATAGTTGCTAAAATCAAACCATTTATAATGAACCAGCACAAACTCAGAGTCTTCAACAATGATAGAGATTCGGACAAGCACAATACCAAAGATACATAACTTAGCTCTTTATTTAGGTCATGTTCGTTTTTGCATCTGGATGCAGATGCAAGAAGTTGTTCGTTTTACTTCTTTTAGATTTGCATCTGGATGCTGAAATGAGATGCTGAAGAAATGAGCTTTCAGATGCTGCATATGCATCTCAAAATTCAAAAGTCTAAAATGCCCTTAAGTTCTAACAAAACAAAAATTAGTTTTATTAAACAATATTCATCATTTACATTGATAATTTTTTTAAAAAATATTTTAACTATAATAAAATATATAAAAGGCAAAAAAATCATATTTTATAAAAATCTTAAATTATGTTTCCCGTTAAAAATAATTAAAAAAAATGTAAAACAATATTTTTATGTAAAACGTGAATTCGCGCTTATTCCGCCAAAAAATACAAAATCATATTTTCCATCAAAACCGCGGAAAAACACGTTTTCTCTCCAAAAACACGAAAACACATTTTTCATAAAAAAAACACGGAAATATATTTTCCCGCCAAAAACGTGTTTCCACGTTTTCTCTCCAAAAATGCGAAAACACATTTTCTCACCAAAATCACGGAACCAGATTTTTCCTCCAAAATCGTGGAAGCATGTTTTCCAGCAAAAATCGCAGAAACACGTTTTTCCGCTAAAAATGCGGAACACACATTTTCCCGCAAAAATGCGGAAACACACTTTCCCGCCAAAAACGCGGAAACACATTTTCCCGTCAAAACATGTGGAAACACGTTTTTCCGCCAAAAAATGCGGAAACATGTTTTCCCGCCAAACACGCAGAAACACGTTTTCTGCCAAAAACGCGGAAACATATTTTTCCGCTAAAAATGCGAAAACACGTTTTCCGCCAAAAAAGCGGAAACACATTTCCCGCTAAAAATCCGAAAACACAAATTCTCGCCAAAAAATAAATTCACACAGAAATGCAATTTTCTACCAGAAAAGTCCGTAAATTTTTTTTTGTGAGAAAATTTAATAAAAAAAATTAAATTTATTTTATGAAAACAATAATTTTGTAAGTAATTCTTAAATTGCATAGTTAATTTAAATCATTTAATATATATATATATATATATATGAATATAAAAACATGTCCTTTTTAGTCATTTTTAATTAGTTGCATCTTGATGCTATTACAAACTTAAAAACGAACACACTTGCATCCAGATGCAACATTTAGATGCAAAAACGAGATGCATAAACGAACATCATCTAATGCAGCATCCAGATACTGAATCCAGATACAAAAACGAACAGGCCTTAATAGATATCAGAAGCTAAGAAATCAACTTGATGAAGCAAACAGAGAATGGATTTTGTGGCATACTGAAAATCAGTATAAAATACAAATACATAATTATATTATCCAAAGCCAATAGCATTCCCGAACACTTTTTAAATCCCAAATTAGAAAGGAGAGAAAGAGACATTTCCAAGAACATTTTTGTTACATTCAGAGCTCGCCAAGACTTAAAATTACACTAAGATTTTAATCAACTAATCCATAACAATCCTTAATCAATGAAGCTAACGAAAATTAAAAAAAAAAAACTCACCTGATTATATAACAAACAATTTCACATTGTACAGTTAATAATCAGACAGTCACAAAAGGAGCAGTATAATTTGATTTGTTCGAACAAATAAGCCAAAACAGAGATATAACCTTGTATCTAAATTATTAAACTCATTTTTTTTTTACATGTATCTAACCTCGTTCTTCTTCTGCTTCTTCTTCAACACAAAAGCTGATCTTTAGATCTTGTATACATATTAAATCTCTGAGAAAATAGACTAAAATACAAAAAAGGGATCAGAACACACGAGCTTAGCATGAAGGTAAGGCCTACACATAATTCAAAAGTCATATAAAAATTAAAACGATCATAAACATGTATCCAAAACAGAGACTTTAAACATGGTTCTTCTTAATAGACGGCTAGATCATGAATGAACATTACTCATCACTAAAGATATGATCAAAGTAACCAATGCTACATTAATATTAAGATAACATGAAAAATGTTTTAGGGGGAATAAAAGTGAACCCACAAATAAGAGCACATCAGTCTCTGCTCCTTGAGGATCTTTGAATGTGAAATAAGCACTATGGTCGTTACTGCTAGTTTTTAATATAATTTAGTTTATAAATGAAAATTTTAACCTTAGGCAACCAAATTTATTAGGCCGCACCTACTTATGTATATGAATGTACCATTAGATTGATAGCTCAAGCCCTAAAGAAATTGTTGACCTACAATTATTACCTTCATAAAAGTTAGGGTGAGAAATGGAATAAATGATCTAGTGTTTCTTTCGCGAGTTTGTTATGAGATAGGAAAATAACAATGATTGCTTTTCAATATGAACAACAATGGATATTTAAATATATTGGTTACTCTTTAATTAAATCATTGATGTCTTTTTTTATCTTTACAAGATGTTGAAACTTTTGTTGTAATGTAGGAATTTGGATGATATATTGATCACTTTCATGCGGGGGGAGGGGAAAGGGAGACCAGTTTTGACCTATTAGAGTATGTGCAGTGGGAGTCTCTCATTGAGTCTCTCACCAATAAAAAATTATAAAAAATTAAAAAAGTGTTATGAACCCATTAGATGGATGCCCATTATAGGCTCATGTTCTAGAATATTCTAGCTTGCTCTCCAAGTGTACTTGCTCCCCAAGTTACACTTCCTCTCCAAGTCTTGTATCCCTATATATATTCTCTATTATTGATGGAATAAGACACACAATTCTCTCTCACTTTCTCTTATTCATAACACGTTATCAGCACGAAACCCTAACCGTCTGAGCTAAAACCCTAGTCACTTGAGGTAGAACCCTAGCCGTAAAAGAAAATCACAACACGTTGAGCCTTGTTTTACTCTGAGACTTAGTCCTCAAAATCATTGATTCTTGAGTTGTGAAAAAAGGCTAGAATCGTGGTGTTTCATTAAGTTAAAGAGCACAAAACCCTAGCCACCTCATCAACGATAAGTTTTTATGTTAATATTTGATTATGTACGAATTATGCACATATTATACGTTTTCAATTCTCTATGTGTATTCGTACGATTTTTGCACGAATAATCTATTATAAATTCTGTATTCGCTTTTTTGTACGATTTTTGCACGAATAATCTATTATAAATTCTGTATTCGTTTTTGTACGATTTATGCACAAACGTTATATTGTTAATATTGATCTATGTTTTAACCTATTTATGCACGAATGATATTTTGTTGATTTTGATTATTTATTGATGATATCGCATGAACCCGATTTTAGCACGAATGATCTGCAAGTGATTGTTTGATTTTCTTAAGATTTGTTTAGCCCTTGTTTTGCACAGATAATAGTTTAATTCTTAATCTGGTCATATTGTGATCATGACTTTGCTGCTTTACTAACATATTACTTTATAATCTTATTTGATAGAAGGTGTTGAAACATATGAAATCACATGTTTATGGTTTATCATGTCTTGATGCCCGTTCCCTTCTCCGTCAATCATAGAGTCTCTGATCTTCGTTATTGTCGAGATAAGTATTCATGATTTATATTTATCAACACATGCTTTTGTTATAATTTGAGATGAATGATTCATGATGTATGTAATTTGTGGTGCATCTCAATATATCGGCATGTAGTTTAAAATTATGATTAACTATCATGAATTGATTATATGATAGAGATTATTTGAATTTTAATCATAAAATTTGATTAACCTAAATTTGCACAGAATTTTCAGTTATAAAATATGCACTGTTTGTCATTAAATTATATATTATTTTCCTCAGTTTTTGCACGAAGTTATTTTATCCAAATTTTCCGCAGATATAATTTTATCTCGGATTTTGCACAAACAGTTTATTAAGGTTTTTTTTTTTACAAACAGTTTATTAAGGATTTTGCACAAACAATTTATTAAAGAATTCGTCATTGTTCCACTCGAATTTTGCACGGAGTTATTTTAACCGACTTTTGCACATATGATTATATCACAGAATTTGCATAGAACAGTTTTATTCAGGATTTTGGAAATACATGATTGTGTACGGATTTTGCACGGACATGATTTCATACCAATTTTTACAGAGATAGTTTATTATGATTTAGCACTATATTTGCACTGATTTTCCGATGTCTGTTTGTTCTCATGTATAACCTGATTTTGCACGAAATTTATACATGGTTATCAAAGGATCTTGTTTGATGAATTAAATGGATTGATTAAGAACCTAGTTTTATGGTATGATACTAGTGAACTAGTGAATGATAATGATTGCTTGAGCTATTTGATTTATTTAATCTTATATTATATTACCATTTATTTTGTTTTGAAAAATAATGAATCGTGGAGATGTCTAATTGGACTATTCTGAAAATAAAAGATATTTATCTCTTTTGAAAATGAAAGAGACTAGTGTGAGTACTATCTCGGGTAGTGCAAAGATAATTGAAAGCTCAGAAAGAGCATATATGTTATTGCCTATAAGAACGCAACTTGAAATTGTTGAATGCGTTATAAAGTCTCAGTGAAATCTATTAAGTTTATGGATTTCCGCAGAAATGGATATCGTATTGAGACTATGAGCGAAGGAAAAGATATACCTTCAGATAATAAGGCTCTAAAATTATTGTGGAAAACTACCCATATTCTCCACTGGATTGTATTGTACTAAGATTAGTATGATTGAGGAAAATGTTAAAGTAAACCAGAAGTTTACTAAGAACCTCAATGATTGGCATGACCGGTTAGGCCATCCCGGTTCAATGATGATGCGAAAATAATAATAAATTCATGAGGAAATTCATTGAAGAATGAGAGGATTCTTCCTAATGATTTTTACATGTGCTGCCTATTAAGAAAGGCAAGCTAATCATAAGGTCTTCATCAGCCAAGATAAATTTACAATCGATCAAATTTTGGATCTGATACAAAGAGTTATTTGTGGTCTGATTCATCCACCGTGAGGAACCTTTAGATATGGTTATAAATTACACAATGACGGGATTGTTGTATGTATCCTTGTTATTGACCTGCAACTAGGGGTTTCGAGGCTATGTGGTAAATTGATATTGCTGGTGAATTCCATTGAAGTGTTGAACACCTTGTCATGTTCATACAAAAGATATTACATGCAGTAGCATTGATTCGCATCAAGCCAATGAACTAATATGAGATCTCCCCATCACAATTGGTTTTGGTCAGGAACCAGATATTTTCCATCTTAAGGTTTTTGAATATGATATATGTTGAGTTGCTCCACCAAAGCAATCTAAGATGAGACCTCAGAGGAGGTTAGAAAAGTATGTTGGATTTAAATCTCCCTTGAAGAGGCGAATGTTATTTCAATGAGTTAGTAATTCCAACATAAGGGGGAGATTGTAAACAGCTGGAAAGGAAATAGAGTGAAAGGAATTATCATTGATCCTCGTCAAAAGAAATAATGTGAACTAAAAGTTCAAAAGATAATTTATATACAGTTTAGCGTATTAATTGCCAGACGCTTACTGACCGAAACAATGTGATAAAGTCACATATTCCAGCTATGCTCTGATTATAATGGATGTCCTAGAAGGACAGTATCAACTGCAAATAAGTCTAAAGATCGCATGAAGTGTGATAGACTTTGGTTCCATATATAAAAATTCTCGGAAAATAAAAGGTGCATGTATTAAAAATGGCATGACCGAGGTAGTGAAGAGATTAAAAGTTCCCCTAGTGAGATATTTGACGTGACAAAGAAAGAAATCTAGGTACCTAGTAATGATCATGATAAAGAGATTTCAAGTGTTGAGTCATCTCTGAAATGGAACCAGAAAAGTAAATCGACGTCGATAATATTTGTGCATGCAATGTAGCAGTTGATGTAAAAGATGAAAATCGAGGATCGTAAACCGCGGTATAAATGTTTATTAAAGTGATCATAACCGCGGTATAGAAGTTTATTAAAGGGATCATAAACCGCGGTATAAAAGTTTTTGAAAGTGTACACAAAGTGATGATTGGCCAAAGTGAAAGAAAAAAAAAATCTCTCTTAGAGATGTGGACTAGTAGTCTGTACACCTAAATGTGTAAAACAAGTGGGACAAGAGGAACAAAAAAAAAAATTATGAATTTATGAGAGATGAATAAAGGTTCTCAGAAAGACCTAGAAATCTCTTGTGGTGGATGCAACTATGTTTAAGTTCTTAAATAGTCTCGCAGTAAGAGAAAATTTTTATTTAGTCCCAAGAGTTAAACTGCTAGAAGCAGCTCCAAAAAGATTTAAATTGCTAGAAGCAATTCAGAAAGTTTTAAACTGCTAGAAGCATCCATAAGGGTTTAAGATGCTATAAGAATGCATAAGGATTTAAGATGCTGGAAGCAGTCCAAAAAATGTTTCGTTAACCAGAATGGTAGCGTGCAGTATATACTATGTAAAGTATATGGATTAATACAATAAGGGCATATGTGTAATTATTTGAACTCCTGAGGAGATTTTATATTCTGTGGAATATTTGAAGAAAGAAGATGAGATGAAAACATTCTTCTGGAAAATGTAAAATCGGATTTTGCACGAGTTCTGAATGAATATGAGTTTTCATGACATATACATATATTGTATCTGGTGATGCCCTAAATTTGCAGGAACCGTATTTTACACGAATCAGATTATGCTGGTATTGCATAACTCGAATTCCGTATGAATTTTGTATTTTTGTATAAATATGATTATACTCGAATTTTGCACGATTCTCTGTCTGCACGATATTTGCACAGATCAAAGGGATCTTAGATTTGAATATCAGTGAAACTCTTGAAGAGTTATTAATGCAAGTAATATGATGAGAATAATATGAGATAAAGAACCTTGAAAAGATATATTTATCTTCATGTATCTTAAATAGAACATATAGTGAAAGAGATGTTATCTCAAAGATCCTTGGAGGATTTTAGATTAAAGATTTTGCATATGTTTGGTCTGGATGTACCATACTTAATCTGATACTTGAACAATTTATTAATCTCTTTCATGATTGAAAGATGTGTTTTCATATGCCAAGAAGGAAAGCAAAATAGTAACTCATAGAAGAAGAGGATAAAAGTCTGAAAGACTATATATATATATATATATGTAAAAGATAATTTGGCTTGAAGTCCAAATAGACGAGACATAATCTTGTGAAAAGGATGCTATGGACCGGAAGTCCAATAACTCGAGAGATTATATGAGAATAATAAGAGTTAGTGCCTAAATGCTATACTTATAAGCAATTCCTAAAATATTATATGATCAGAAAATATATCTTGAAGATGATGCTTCTAGGGGGAGCAATGTGATTATATGTGTGGTTGTACTCTTTTCCTTCATCATGGTTTTTTTGTCCCATTTGGATTTTTGCATGAAAAGGTTTTTAACGAGACAACAAAGAACACACAAATGATAGACACCTAAGAGGAATTCAAATGATGAAGGTCTATCACTCTTGTAAAGTCTTTACGAGACATAGATGAGATCGCTACTAGCGAAAAGGAGAATGATCAAGATGAGTCCTCTACGAGACCTATGAACTGCAGAAGAACGACACTCTACGTAAAATGAAGATTCGTTCAAGTGAAGATTTTGCAAGCTTATTTATCAAGACGTTTCAAACTGCTATTTTCAAGAAGTTAGTTCACCAAGATTGGACCGCGTCGTCTCGAAGATTAGTGATGGACTCATCAGGGGGAGTAAATGCGCGTTGCACTCTTTTTCTCTTAACTTTGGTTTTTCCCACTGGGTTTTCCAAGTAAGGTTTTTAATGAGGCGGTATCTTATGCGCATTAGGAATATTTTTACTATAATAGCATCCAAGGGGGAGTGTTATGAACCCATTAGATGGATGCCCATTATAGGCTCATGTTCTAGAATATTCTAGCTTGCTCTCCAAGTGTACTTGCTCCCCAAGTTACACTTCCTCTCCAAGTCTTGTATCCCTATATATATTCTCTATTATTGATGGAATAAGACACACAATTCTCTCTCACTTTCTCTTATTCATAACAAAAAGTAAGAAAAAGAAAAAAGTGAGTCTCTCAAATGAGAAACTCTAAGAACTTGGTGAGAGACTCCTTTGACACATGTCATAACATGATTGATTTTAAATTTTATTTATAATTTAAATTTTAAATAAAAAATTAAATTATTGAAAAACTATTAAAATAATATTTTTGAGAGACTAAGAGAGATTCTCTCCATAGCACATGCTCTTAGTAAATTGATGAGAGATAAAATATAGATTATTATTCAAAAAATAAGAAATATCAGTGAGCTTCAGACAAATTTATAATAACACAATAAGAATGTTGCTAATTTGATTTATTCCTTTAAATAGAAAATGCAGTTGTGCTATTACACATCTTATTACATCTTAGATTTTCAGATCACATGATCAAAAATCTTTTTAAAATAATTAATCTTATTACAAACATAATTTGTAGAAAACAGAAATTTCGAAAAAAATACCATAGTTATATAAATAAAATAGTTGAAAAATATGAGTGTTCAATTTCTCATTTCTTCTCGTTCATGCCAAGACTGTTCTTCACACCATCCAAAGCACCTTGAGCCATGTTCTTCACTGATTCACCAGTCTGCTCTCCAATTACATACATATATTGAAATTCAAATTAAAATTTTGTTAGCAAAATGTTATTTTATATTTTCAATAATTATGTAAATATACCTGGCCGAATAAACCAGCGGCTAGTTCCTGGTTATTTTGGGTGGATTGTTTAGCAGAATGTGATCCATCAACAGTCTTGTCATGTGCTGATTGTGATAGATTTGCGGTCTTGTCACGTGCTGAGTGTGCCAAATCAGCAGTCTTGTCACAAGCTGATTGTGCGGTTTGCTTGGCAGACTCGGTCCATTGCTCAGCTTTCTCCTGTAATATTCATCAAACGTGTTTGTGATTTGGTAAAATATTTATATGATTGTGGCCTAGATTCAATTTTCCTTTGTTACGGAAAGTTATTTTTAAATCCTAATCTAAAGGTTGACTTCGAATATTAGAGGTGATTAAGGAGCAAATATCCAAAACTCTCACAATTTATTTAAAAAATAAAATGATTCAATACGTTTTGAAGTTGATAACTGTAATAGATAAATATTAAGATCGGAGAACATACTTGAGCTTGGCCTCTGTTCTGACCAGCGTTGAATTGTTGTTGCGACATGATTGATGATTCAATTAAGCAAAAGTTATGAAGAGGATTTGAAGTTTATGATAGTGAGTTTGTTGGATTTGGTTGATTGAATTGGTTTGATACAAACTGTATTTATAGTGTATTTTACTATTGTTTTTTTTTTTTTTTTTTTTTAAATTTAGAGTGATTAGTGGATTAAGACATTTTTGTGTGGATTGATTGGTGTCGATGTTGAGAGAATTGTGGGTGGCCATTTGTGTTTCGTAACATTCTTTTGACTCTTTCTCTTCTTTTACTTTTTCTTTTAGACATGTATAAAGTACAAAATAAAAGTTATTATTCTCCCAAAAATAGAAAGCTAACTTGGAAAAATGAAAAATTACAGGAATACTGATTTTTTTTTCTTTTCATAAAAGGATTTCTAGTTATTTCACTGAATATGTTGACAAATCAAATTTACCAGAAGCTATTTTTGTTGTTGTTGTTGTTGCTAATAACCATACGATATAAAGTCACTCTATCACTTAAATTTACTAGATTAAATACCCGCGCGATGCGCGGGATTTCAGTTTTAGAATATCGTACAAATCTAAATATTTTTAAGAATTTATTTTGGATATCTTTTAGTTATCTTAATAAATTAATCACTACTATCTCAATAACACTGATATTTTAACACTCATATCAATTCTTTAAAAAATCTAGTAGGTGTGTTTTTTTGAAACATGAATAATCTTCTTATTATCAAAAAAGCCTCTTATAGCTTGCATTTACTATTACTAACTCTAATTTTATTTTAGTTGTATATTTTATAATAATTTATTTATTGCTCTTATTTTTATTCAATCCATATTATTTATGTTTTCAAATACTTATACATCACTTTAAATGAAATATATAAAATTAAATAACTTTTATTTTACTTTTAGTTGCATATTTTAGAATAATTTATTTATTATTTTTAGTTGTATATTTTAGAATAATTTATTTATTACTTTTATTTTTCTTCATACCATAATATTTATGTTTTTCAAATACTTATACATATTACTTTAAATAAAATATATAAAATTAAAAATAAGTGTTTAAATAAATTTTATTTTTCTTCATACCATAATATTTATGTTTTTCAAATACTTATACATATTACTTTAAATAAAATATATAAAATTAAAAATAAGTGTTTAAATAAATTTTATCTTAAAATTAATTGTTTGAATTGATTATTTGTACATTAATGCTGATGTGGACACCCTAGATGGAGAGAGAACTCTCCCATTATATATACTAGGGATTAGTCCGCGCTACGCGCGGAGTGTTTTGTTATATAATTTATACTATATTTGATTATAAATATTATAAATTTCAAAAAATAAATTTTTATAAACATGTATTTTTTAAATTGTTTAAGTAATATACCTTTATTTGGTAACCCAAAATTTGTTTTTGTTTCTTGTAATATTTCTTTCTCATATTTGTATATCTGGAAAAAAATCAAAGAGTAGAAACTTGGAACGACTTCATCTCTTTCAATCTAAATGTCTTTTTTCTTTCATCAATCTAGAATTTTCCTTATAAATATTACGCATTTTACAAACAATTTTCATGGATTCAATATATTCATCTAATGTGATAAAATTTACCACTTGAATTAATGGAAGATGGAGGACAAACCCATCAGTTTGAGAAAAGCATTGATTATACTTTTCCACTTTAATTCAACAAATTGAGATTTTTTAACGTACTAATTAAGGAACTATCTTCGACAATTCTTTGGATGAGTTTTATCAAAAACTAAACCTTTATTCAAATCCAAACAAAGAAATAACATAGAACTTTTAGTTTGTAAGTGTACTGAATCATTATGGTGTCGCACATATCCTTAATAAATGTACCACGTCTTAACCATCTTCTTTTGGGGTCAAAATGTACCATGCCTTACACCCAAACGTAATTCACCATTCTCTCCTCTATATAAGAATTAAATTATTTCAAATCATAGAAAGTAATAGATACATCTTAAAATTTTCATGAACTTAAAAATCAACAAACCTTAGAAATATAAATGCATCACCTGCAACCAGCCTCTTGGAGCTAACAAACACGCTCCATCCACTCTGAAGCAAAAGCCTTCGTGGTTAACCTTGTAAAACATCATCAACAACCACATGACTTTGATGACCCAAATAACGCAGTGTACAGAATATAAAAGCCGATGCTAACAATACATACATACAAATTTTCATATACCTCAGAAATATGTCTAAAATCATTGACCAATCTTTTGAGGTGAAAAATAAACCAAACATTTCCAATGAAGCGGAGAAAATGTTACCTTTAAATCAAGACTAATAACTCGACGAAGAAGCTTCGATCGCCTGGTTTGTTTATGCCTCCAGCTAAAATCGTCAAGAACATTAAAAATAATAAAACCAACAAATTTTATTACAGAATATCTCAGCAGATAACATTCAAAAAAAAAAAAGGGAAAACTCAAAGATGAAGTATAAAAAAAGGTAATAACTCAGAAATGGAAATCACACCTGCTCGATTTGTCCTTGATGGAAATAGAAGAATTTGACGATCTTGTCGCGAGCGGACCAGCACAAGCGTGCCATAGCTCTATGTAAAGAGCAGGCTCAGGATCATGAAATCGATCAACTCAGTTACCAAAACCAAGCTTTTAAAAAACCTGAGAAACAGAGACTTAAAAAAAAAAAAACGTTACAAAAGAGAAAGGGAAGAAGAGATGAAACAATTAGCTTAGCATCATCGTTCTAAAGGTTAAAAGCCTAAACTTAAAACTGCTTTTATATTCGATGATGGGGCAGTTTTATGACTTTGAAGGTAGCGGCCATTAATTTGCTTTGATGTCAATTGGTGAATAAATTGGGGATTGAAGATTAGGAAGTTGAAAGGGTCTGAGTTTTAATAATGGTGGTGGTAGAAAAGTGAATAAATATAGTTTAGAATGGAGACGATGAGAGATCACTATTGTCGACGGAATCGTCTTTGTCAATTTTTAATTGAGATTTATGTTTTATTTTTTAGATGGGCTAGATTTATCATGGTTATATGGGCCTTAAGCATTAAAACGTTTTCAGTTACATAAACATCTGACATGGACTTGTTTGGATTTAAATTCGAAAATGAGTTAAAATAAACTAAATTCGGAAATAAGTTGTTTAAAATGGCGTGCTGACGTGTCACGTTATTAGGAGAATTTTTTTAGCTGATGTGGAGGCTCTTAGGAGCTTCAAAAGCTTATTTTTATTAGTGAGAGATGATTCTTTATTTTGAGTTAGATAATAAAATAATTATTTATCTATACAACAACACATATCGACCAAAACTGATTTTCTTTTAATAAATGATGGTCGAATCGATTCAGCTTCTGAAATAATGCTACGTCACTTTAACCTATGACTCCCCATGATGTTGGCCTTTGGTGAAGTTGTGGCCTCTATCGTAGCGATGCTTTTGTGGAACCATATCTTGTGAGGACAAGGTTTTATGAAGCACCCTCAAGCATTTTCTCCGGTGTTTCTCGTCTTTGGTCCGCGGTTTGGTAGATCTCTGTCCTACTGGCATTGTGTTGGTGAAGGGACCCATAGTGGTGGTGTGAAGCATAGAGGAGGTGATTCATGGTGTCCGAATTTGCAGATGTTTTTCTCAAAAATTGCAGCTGCTCGAGGACGGCGACATATCTAAAATAATTTTTCCAGTGGAGATTATAGTCCGACATCAGTGAGGCGTGATATGGCTATCTCCTTCCACTTATGATCATCAGACTCTGGCCAAATTTGTATCATTTTCAACCAATATTTTGTGTTTGCACTTCCGTTTGATGATTCTCTCCTTGTGGCGTTAAATTGGTTCTTAGAGGTGTAGCTCTTTTTTATCCTACTCTGAAAGTTTCTTAGATGGCGTAGTCTTCCAGTCCATGCTGGTGGTGGCTAGGTTCGGTTTTTCTTCTCCTATGATTGATTGGACATCGATTACGAATACAAAGGAAGTTCTCTTAATTTCGTCGTGTTTCTGTTTTTTGGTATTTGGTTTTCTCCGGTTTTGTAGTCAATTGTGTTTTTTTTTTGTTTAGCTTCAAATCGGATCCTTTTGGAATTTCGGTTTGGTTCTTTTTTTTTTCTTTTGTTCATTATATTTTTTTAAAAAGCCAACAAATATTTCTATACAAAAAACCCATTTAAGAAAATAATATTCTTTTTGTTATTTTCTTATAAATTATTTTTAAATAAAAATAAATTTTAAATTTTATAATATTTTAAATAATTTTGTTATTTATATTATATTTTACTCTATTTAACTGCTTATTATCAATCATAATAATTATTAATTTAGCCGGTTTTTTCATTTCCCATTTTTAGTCATAATTGTTTTTTTTTACATAGTGGATAAAAATAATTTTGAATGCTTGGTTTAAACAAAGACTAATAGAATTTGTAAAATAAGTGTCACAAAATATGAAACTTTTGGAACAAATGCCATCTAATAAAAACACATGTCAATTTTTACATGCACATTAATTAAAAGTAAATTTTAAATTTCATAATATTTTTGTATGAGTGTTAATTGAATTAGGGATTTTTTTCTGGAGGCTTTTTCATAATTGGGATTTATTTATTTAAATTACACAAACTTCCTGGATTTTTTTTCCCTTTTTTTCTTGGGCTTTAAACCAAGAGAGAAACGGAATAACACAGCAATTGTAATCCGCTTAAAAATGACAAATTTCATAAAAGAATTTGGAGTTTTCATTTTAAACCTTTAACCTTTTTTATTTATTTATTTTAACCCTTTTTTTTTACCTATATATCCCATTCACTAGACCTAGTTCCGTCCGCCTCACAAACCCTAAAAAACCCATCAGTTCCAACTTTTCAGTTCTGTCTCCGTCTCTTCTTCAAAGACCTTTGAGAATTCCGATGGGAGGAAAGTTCCTTTACCCTTTAGAAGATCCACCAACAGCATCATCATCAAGCGAGGACGACGAACTCGAGTTTTCATCTGGAGAAGATGAAGAACAGATCTCTAATTCTTCTTCTGCTGAAGTTAAGGAAGTGTTGATTCATGGAGATGGTTGTTCAGAGTCATCAAACTGGTTTGAGAAGTCTTTTCTTGTTAAGATAATTACGAGTTTCGGTGTGGATGAACAGTCTGTGAAGGAGAGGTGGAGCAAGGTGCCTATGGAGAGTAAGAAGATAGTTGAAGAGAAGATGAAGTTGGTGCAGGCTAAGGAGTTTCAGTTGTTGACTGAGAAGGCTCTTCTTTTGAGGGAGGTCGCCACTTCGATTTGTAAAGCCATCGAATGATCAAGATCAAGTCTTTAAGATGTTTTGGTTCATCTGTTTTATGCTATGCTATGCTATGCCTCTTTTGTTATGGATGTTAGGGTTTTATCTTTCTTTCTATCTATGGGTGAGCCTCTCTATGGGTTTACTTAGTTGTCTCTATATATCCTTTTGGTCAATGGTTATGAACTTATGAGCAAAGATTATATAATTAGCTTTGCATTTTTAGTTGTTAGTTAAATGAAATGTGTCAAGACTCCTAAGCTAATGTCAACCGAATCTCAATCTCTGTGTAGTTAAACAGAAACAAAAAGATTTGGCTTTTCTTAGCCACAAGTTAGTCAACGTCAAAACCTAAACCACCAAAAATTGGATTTAAGTTCTCAAACATTCATATAAAGTATTTCATTAAGAGAAAACCATAATAAACCTCCCCATTTCAACAACTTCACAATACTACAAAAATGCAACAACTTCACAATCACATTGCTCTTTATTTATACTCCAGTTGCATCAAACCTCAAATCCATCAAATCTTTCTAACAAAACCAAGAATCATGTTCAAACAATCACCATTCTCACTTTCAACATCGATATTTCTTATAGTTGTTCTTTTTACTGCAACAACTGCACTCGATCCTGCGCCTGAAGACCCGGTTTTTGAGCTCTATATGCATGATATACTTGGTGGAAGCAGTCCCACGGCAAGACCTATTACTGGTTTGCTTGGAAACATCTACAATGGTCAAGTACCGTTTGCTAAGCAGATTGGTTTCGTTCCTCCCCAAAATGGTGTAGCCATACCCAATGCAAACGGGGCAATGCCAACGGTTAATGGTATCAATGGTATTCCTCTAGGTACTGGTTTGTCCGGTACAGCGTTTTCTGGTCAGAATCTAAATGGGATTCAGACACAGTTGGGTCCTGATGGTCTAAGTCTTGGGTTTGGAACGATCACAGTGATTGATGACATAATCACATCTGGTCCTGACTTGGGGTCTCAGCCACTTGGTAAAGCTCAAGGGGTTTATGTTGCCAGCTCAGCAGATGGAAGCACGCAGATGATGGCTTTCACAGCTATGCTTGAAGGTGGAGAGTACAATGATAATCTCAATTTCTATGGAATTTATAGGATTGGAAGCGCCATGTCGCATCTGTCTGTAACTGGAGGAACCGGAAGGTTTAAGAACGCTTGCGGATTTGCAGAGGTTAGACCGTTGATTCCTGCGGGGCAACACTTTGTTGATGGAGCTGAGATGCTGTTGAGGATCATTGTCCATCTGAAATACTGAGAATTTTATGTTCAAAACTTGTGAATGAATGTGTGAAATGTGTGAATGACATTTTTAAAATGAGAATGTTTCTTTCTTGTGATGATGATTACAACAACTAATCATTAGAAATTTAAACCAACACTATGATAAGGGTCTGATTTATTGCTTTCATGCTTTGGTACCGACAAACACCGTTCATTCAGCTCAGAACACTCCAAAGAATGTGGCAGCAGCGAAAACTAAGAAGAGAGCTCCGCCTGTATAGCCCACCTGCATCAAAAGTGTCACCAATTTTTCATCAGTTTGTGAGTTATACGGTTTCTGTGAATGGATCTTGTGTAAGCATTTCCACGTACCAGTTTCTCAGATATATAGTTGGCGAGGAACGCGCCACCCATGATTGCAAGCAATGTTGCCACTAAGTGTCCAGCAATAGCTCCGCTCGCAACTCCCAATGGAGACTATAACACAGATTTAAAACAGAGAAATGTTAAGGATTTAGTGAGCTAAAATCTTGTGCTGTTGTGGGGTAGTGCGCATCAAACCTGTGCAGCACCGAGTGCAACTGTTGCAAGCATTGACCGATCTCCCCATTCCTGATCAGATCAAAGAACCACCAATTATCATAAACTTGATGGCTCAATTAAGGTTCTTGACAAATGTAAACAGATTCTTCTTTCTTACCGCAAAGAAAACGAGGCTGAATGATTTCCAGAGGATTTCAAGTGGGTTTGTGAGCTTTTTGGACGCCTTTTCCTTCACGAGTTCCTCAGCTTCAGTGTATTCCCCAAGTTCTTTACCGCTTTCCTCACCATTCTTGGCTTCAGCTTGTGGAAGATCCCATGCCTCCTTAATGGATTTCAGTCCAAAGAACATGAGAAGCGCAATTGCAGCATATTCTCCTATAGGTAATGCTGTTCAAGAAGAGAGAAGCAGTAATCATATATTTTCCATAGAATTGGTTTGGTCTTATGAGCAAAGTATCAGTTTCAAGATAAAGACAACATGAAGAAGTCTCGGGTAGCTTACTTGTCTGGAACTGAGCAGGCACGGATTGAAATATCTTGCCAATAACAACCGATAAGATAGTCATCAAAGATAATGCTCCCATTGAACCTAAAAGGACCTTGTCAAGAAATCCAAGGTCAATAACATCAGTTTTCACCAAAAAGATGTCCTGTACCGTCAAATTATAACAGAAGGACCACAAGAGACTGAAAGAGAGATAGTAGATGAAAACGTACCAGTGTTTTCTCGTATTGCATGGCCAACAACGCAGCAATGAAAAATGTCTGGCCAACCAAATACGACATATATGAGATCACAGGCTCAGTTAAGTGAGGGTACCATATATATGACATATGAGCAATAAACCATAGAACTACAACATTTACTTAATAAATCAAGATATTTGGTAAACATAAAAGAAATCTAAAGGCGATATGCTTAATAATTGCAGCTACACAAATACATGTATACCTTGTCTCCAATCTCAGAAACAAATATCAGTGAGAAGGCTGCTGTGAAGCCTGACTTTGCTACTGCTGCTAGAACTGAGGATGGTCCTCCTTTCACAAAAGTGATTAGAGAAAATACCAAACCACAACTCAGTAGTACAAGTGCTATTGATAAAGAGTAAGGGAATGGCCCTTGAGGTTTTAAGCTGCAGGAACCAATGCAAATACAAGGATTAAGGATCACATACGCATTTCAAAAGAGAAGTAGGATCACATATGCTTCAGTTAACCCTATTCCACACATAAATTCTTCTGCTAAGACTAACATTACCAACTTTACAGGAACTTCTAACTTCTCTTTATTCCCGATTAAGTATGGTTTCTTATCGAAAGACCTCGAAAGACACATATAAACACCAATAGCACAATATTCCCAGCTAAGTATGCTTTCTTGACAAAAAAATACTAAGAGATACATATAAGCACCATGATCTATAAAGTTCCAAGTTCCTTAAACGCTGCTTGCTGACGCTGCTTGCTGATACAGCAAACAAAAGTTAAAGAGATGAAAAACTAAAGTTCTAAACACAAAATACAAGCAAAAGTTGATAACTTATATCCAAGCAGACCAAGCCGCTACGGATCCATCTCTATCCATCCACTGCAAATATTGTTTGCAAGCTATTGTATATATTTCAGACCGGCTAGGCCTAATTATACTCCTAACTCTAAAAAGTAGCAAATGTTGGTTCCTATGCTAACAAGACGAATATACTCATAAGTAACAAAAGTATGAACAAGTAGTAACCTTTCTGATGAACTGGTATGAGATTGATCAAGAGAAGAACTTTGAGATCCATCCTCCTCACTACCATCATAACTCCCAGATCCAACACCAGCATCTGAAGCACGAACTCTAAATCTTCCGCAGAGACAATCCAACTTTGTTCTCCGTCTACATCTTACTACAAGTTAGTTAGCAAACCTGTAAGTGTCTCAGATCACTCATATCCGTAAAATCAATCAGCTGAAGAAAACAGAAATGTGTAAATCAAACTCTAAAAAATCTCCAACTCTACATGAACAAGTAATAAGAAATCATCAACTAAGCTCATAATTGCACAATTAGGTGAATTTAAAAGCAGCATAAGTTGAGTTATTTTTGTGAATTCAAGGAATAAAAATCGAAACTTGGCTCCCAAAGTCAAAGGAAGAGTAGTAACTTACAAGGAGGACAAGTGGGTTTTCTCGAACTCTTCGGACAAGGTAAAGATTCAGATAAAGACAGAAACGAGATTTTCCGTAATGAAGATACAGATACTTTTGCTGTGGAATTAGTACTCTTGCTCAACGCTGTTGTGACCCTCATGTTCGTTTTACTCTGAATTTACGGAAGCAGAGAGTTTAGTGAAACATTGCTTTAGCTAATTTAGTTGATAAATTTCAAACCCAGAAAGAAAGATTGAGACTTTCTTCGGATTTTTTTTTTTTACTCGAATCGAAGTAGGAAGAATGGGTTTGGTGATGGAGATAGGATTACAATTTGAGTTCTTACAGAGATCTGCCACGTGTGTTGTGAGCACTGGAGGATAACGAAACGCCACCGTTTTGTTACTAAGATAAGTGATAATCGAGAAACTACCGTTAAGGCTCGTTAAGTAATCAATGTATTATGCATGATTCATGCAACTCTTGTTTTTTTTTTTTTTTTTTTTTTTCATTTGGATAATTCATTAAACTTTTAAAATTACAATACAGAACTTAGCATCATCCCAAGACTAAGATAACTGCTATCACAAAAGATTCAACCAACTAACCCAAACAAAAACTAAGGCTTTCAGCAGCCACAAAAAACCTAGTTAATATTTACACCAAAAAAACTACATCAACCAACTAAAATTAGAGTTCATTCCAGCCAAATACAAACAAACTACGTCCTATCCGAAACAGAGGACAAAGATCTCTCATATTCAAACAAATCATGCAGCCAACCTGGATAACTTAAATTGACGTAAGACTAAGCAAAATTATTCTTAACCGCACTTTGAGCAATGAGCACTACAATAAAAATTCACTATTTCGACCAACTTTTCTGACCAACAATTAATGGTCAGAAATTTCTTACCAATTTCTTACCAAAATTAATTTAGTCAAAAATTGGTCGGATTTAATTTAGTCGAAAATTGGTCGGATTCCGACCGATTTCGATTGGCGACCAGCATATTCCGACTAATCTGTTTTGGTCGGAAATCAGTTAAAAATTTACTATTTCGACCAATTTTCGACCGATACGATGGTCGGAAATAAGGTGTTTTCTTGTAGTGGAGAGAAGCTCCTCTATTTGATGATGAATTTTCTTTTAAAACTTGCCAAACTTTAAGCTTCTCAACAGCACTTTCAAACTCATCAATCTGGTGAGAAAAAGAAGGCCAAGCCTTAGGCCTAATGATGGCTTCTATTAAGCTTGAAGCTTCTGAAGCAAAAACTATATATGTTGAGCTTATGAATGCTCATACTTTCAGCAGTCCACAACATGCTTAGCAAATGAAGATCATCCTTACTATGTACCTCACTAAATGATCTTCGGTTGTGCATCATCACAACACCTGTCTCATCTCTTAGGACCCAAGCACATCCACCAATATTAGAATTTTTATCCCGTTTGATTCCAATATTACATTTGGACCAATCAGAAACAGGTGGTTCCCAACATCTCGTATCCTTTTTTTGTTCTTGAGTTTCCTCTGATCCACCAGCTGTAACCAACTCTTGTGATAAACACCAAAACTTTGTATCTTCTCTAATCTTAGCCATTGTTTCCAAAGGAGAAAATACATTTCCTTCAAAGAGAAAATTGTTTATGTTCTTCCACAATCTCTATAATAGCCAAGGAAACATTCTTCTCAACCACAAAGGAATAGCAAAATTCTTCCTTGAGTTCAATAAGTAATTGAGATTCGAATGAACATATTGCATATCAAAGCCTTGAGAAGGAAAGGGAAAGGAAGATAAAGCCCAAACCTGCCGAGCCACCGAACAAGTTTAAGCTTTTTTTCTTTTTCTTTTTCTTTTGTAACATCTTTTTTTTTCCAAATGACTATCTAATTATTATTTTCAAACTACAACATTTTCCACAAGGAAATACAATTTTGGAGAAACATTAACTAATAATACATGTAGAGATACAAAGGCCATTGAAGCCCAGGAGCAAAAGTCCACTTAGATAGTGATGCCACGTTGAAGAAGAGGATAAAAGCTAGTAATATCTCCAAAGTCAACAAACAAGTGTCGAATGTTGTAGGAGAAGAGCAATGGTCATCGTCTCGAAACCTCTGCCGCCTGAATTTGATTCCGGAGGAAGAATTCATCGCCAGAAAAAACTTAATTCGAACATCAATTCTTATGATTTTTTACCGATATTTGCATCAACGGATAAAAAGACATGAAACAGATCCAAACAAAAGAGGATGATAAGGATCTGAAAGTCTTCTACTGCTTGCTAAACATTTCAAACCTTGATTGAAATTGCGGCTAAAAGGCAATCGACTTTTGCAAAGGGACAAATCTTCTTTTCTTCAAACTGAGTCGCACTCATCTTTGATGCCTTTGATAAACAAAAGAGGATCCGCATCCGAGAGATAAAACAGTATATCCACAACAGTCTACCCCACTTTTTTTTATTTCATATTCTTTTTCTTATTTATTTTATTTTCTTTTTATGATTTTATACTAATAAAAATTAGCAATTGAAATTAAATAAAATAGTTGAAAGTTAATAAATTTTTAGATTCTTAATTTTTTTTCAAGTAATATAAAGAAAACAAAATATATAGATATTAATTATGAAAACAAATAAAGTTACAGAAAACTTAAAATACAATACAATATATTAATAAGCACACGACAAAATTTAATAAAATACACATAACTTAATTAGTACAATAAACTCAATTGCGTCAACTCGTTGGGTGAAGCAGTTGTCACTGTTTGATAGGTCTCCAATGATCCGAAGGAAAATACTTTTTCGCATCCGGAATCGCCGACGAAACATTGCATCGTCATATGTAGGTTGATTGGAAAAGTAGTCGTCAATTAGTTTTTGGTATGCCGCTGCATGATCTCTCTTAAAATATTTTCTCTTGCTACGAGTTGCATAGTCTTCCTCTATTTTGTTTTCACGCTCTCTAAACCGGTTCACGATATACCTCTTCTCAATTTTAGACTGCCTTTTGTAAGCTTCGATATCAAAAGGAAAATTTGATGGATCCATTGATATCGTTTTTAGTAAGATGAGGTTTATGGTATTGGTACAACAATGGAAGAATGAGTGTCCATTTATAAGAAATTGATTGGTTGAAATCGGCGGACTCCAAACAAATATTACATTGATGTAATTAATAGATAAGGATAGGATTCTCCCATTATAAGCCAAAAATCACGGATTACATTGTCGGAAACATGATGGATTACTGACAAAGACACACATTACTAAAGCAAAAAGAAACAAACACACATTATTAAAGCGGAAAAAGACAAACACACATTATTAAAATAAAAAAAAAGACTGACACACATTATTAAAGCGGAAAAGAGACATACACACATTATTAAAGCGGAAAAAAAAACAAATTACAAACATACACTTGACAACGATTAATTTCCAAATATATTGTGGCTCAACTTCTCGAACAACTCTTTGCTCCGGTCATCGAGATGCTCATTTTCACTTAGCTTCATAAACATCTTCATCTTCTTAGCTTCATTTCTTTTTTTCATTAATTGGTTTGTCTCCTCTTGCTTAATGGTTATTTTGTCCAATCGTTTTAACTCTTGCTCCTTGAATTGTTTAAATTCATTACATTCTTCGGTGACTACCTCCAAAGCTGCGCCATTGCCTTTCTTTTTACCTTTTTTTTAGCTGCATCCCTTCCCATTGGACGAGCATTAGATCCTATAGAGCATTAGTTGCGCACTGAAAAAAAATCTTATTTCAAATTCTTTGAAACACAGAGACGGTACACAATGCGTGTCAGGCGAAACTACTTGCGAAGGTAATTGCATCATTTAACGCACAAAAAGTGACTTTTTGAGTAAGCGGGGCTTTATGGCTTTTTTTGAAAGCCATGACTAATCTTGTGGCTTTTGTGTAATTAACTCATTATTTTACTGGGTGAGATATACACTAAAACATTTATAAATTAATACTCGATAAATTAATAACCTCTGTAAATTAATAAATTTTTATGGTCCCAAGTTGGACCAGTGCAATATTTAGCACAATTCAATAAACTAATAAGATAACAATTTTAAAAAAAAGGATTTATGTAAATATATATGGTACTATTAATATCATAAATTAATAATCATATAAACTTATAATATATATATAAGATATTTGTGTGAAGTATGACTCTAGTGCTATTTATTTATTTTTATATTTGCATACTCTTTTTGGAATTTATATCTAATTTTTTTAATGTATAAAAAAATTGATATTATCTTTTCAACTTGCATCCAAAAATTATAAATAATTCTACATGTGATAATTGTTTCCTAATGTCTAATTGCGATAAAAAAAAAATATTAAATTATCATTTTCAACTCTTTACTTTAAATAATTTTTTTTAAAAAATACAAACAAATCTCTATAAATTAATATCCTTTCTAAATTAATTAATAAAATACTCTATTAATTTATAGAGATTTTACTGTATGCTGGCGAGAAAACAAAACACAAAAGTCATGGCGCGCACATAAACTGTTACCCAACCGATATATAAAAGCCAAACCCAAACCAGAATATTGATTTATAAAAACCTTTTTCATGATGACGAAAAGAGTAATTAATTAATTGCTGCTCCGGTGCTCCCAACTCTTCCCGGAAACTAAACCCTCAGCTGTTTTCATCTTCTCCATTGCCAGTTGTAGCGAGAAATCTCCCGCCAAAGTTAATTTATTGGGTAAGCGAAATCCGGAAGATGATTTGGAGACCAAACCGATTTTGAAGAAGCATAAGAAAAACTCCAAGGAGAAGGTAACCTAAGATTCTGCTGAAACCTCTTGATTTTTGAGAACAATTTGCTTTACAATGTGTTCTATTGGGTCAGAATTTGCTGATACTCTCCAGCAGATGGAGTTGTCGGAGACAAAGTCTGATCAGGCTAAGTTAATCTCAGTGAAGGTATAATTTTTAATATTCTTATTAGTTATGTTTCATATAATATTGTATAAGTGTTTTTATGTTCAATTAAGCATCTTGTTCTTATTATCTCCTTAGATTCATGCTAACACACTTGGCTGTTATATTCAGGAACCTGCCAAAAGAAAAAAGACTCTTTATGTTGGCAATCTCTCTTGCGACACTGAAATATCATATATGTAAGTTATAGCATCTTTTGTTCCCTCTTTCGTGTAAGTTTTTTTTTTTTTTATAGACTAATGTTTTATCCTCCATTTTTATAGAATCGATTTCTTCAAAGATGTTGGAGAAGTTGTTCATGTTCGAATTCTTCTAAACCACAAGGTGAGATTAATGATAAAAAGTATTTTAGTAAGTTGTGTGAAAATTATACAACTAGTTATTTTGAATGTACCAAGTGCTGATTAAATCTTTATACTGTACTGTAGGCGCTACAAAATAAGAATGGTGATTATTTGCAAGATCACAAGATCGTTCTTGCTGCGGCTAAGAAAGATCAATACTTTGCACCAACCAAGTAAATTGATTTTCCATGTTATGGAGATTTTTTTATTTAACTTATTATTGCTAGAGTTTTGATGCCATTACAGTTGACTAACGCTATTTTTTTTTTCCTTATTAGGTATTTCATAAATGACAAGGTTTGGTAAGGGATTATAACTATTTGCATGTTGAGTTTGTTAACAAGAGAGACCTCAAAGGGTTTTTGATATTCCCAGGTACAAAGATGACTACCTTCAACCACGTACGACTTGATGAAACTCCCTATTTTTTTGAGGTAATATGTTCAAATTATGTTAGGCTCAGAAGAAACGCTTAGCGTTTATGACTCAAGAGTCCTTCTCTCTTCTCTTTTTTATCAAAAAAAAAAAAAGAGTCCTTCTCTCCTTAAGAGTCATGCTAACGTACACTTGTCTGTTAAATCCAGGAAGCTGCCATAAGAAAAAAGACGCTTTATGTTGCCAAATCTTTCTCCCCAAATCAAAATATCAGATATGTAAGTTTCCACTTTTCCTTCTCCGAGCAAGTTTTTCATGACTAATATTTTATCCTCCAATTTTGCAGCATCGATTTCTTCAAAAATGTTGGAGAAGTTGTTCGTGTTCAACTTAACGTAAGCAAGATGTGCAAACATAGGCGCTGTGGCCTTGTTGAGTTTGCTTCTATTAACGAAGCAAAGAAGGTGAGATAAGTTTACAGTAATTTTGTGGACGTACATAACATATTTTCAAGTGTATCTATAACAAAGTTAAAGGACCCAATGAAACAACACTAAAAAAAAAAAAAAAAAACCTTTCCGATTGATTAACCCCATTTAACAAAAATTTTGTGGACGTACATTGTATATGTAAAATCTAATTAAAACCTATATAAACCACAAAACTAAAACTACCAATAAAGCTATAGAGACACTCGTGTTTTTGTAAGCTCCAGATTCATCGGTGTTAGTGGTAGTGGTTCCCTCTGGATTAAGTCCACCGCCACCTATTCCAAACGGTGATGCTGTGGTGCCTGATGGTGGCCTCAATGTCGTCGTTGGGCTGTTTCCGGTGGTTGTTGTCGTCGTTCCTCCCACCGTTGTAGTCGAAGCTGTTCCTCCAGCGTTTCTGCCTTGTCAAAACCAATTTATGAGGATGAACACACACACTCACATGTTCAAGTCAACATAAAGTCCAACAATAATTTTTTTTGCAACAATCAACTATGTAATCGACTTTATCCCCTAATTCTCAAAACAAGACCAAATTCAGTTAATTTAGAAATTTATGCATTTAATTATTACGTCCACTTTGAAATTGGTTATAAGGGCATAAGGGGTTTGATTTGTGAGTTAGTTATAAAAAACGAAGGTAATAAACTTTTACTCACAATAGACAACAACTGAAATAATTTGATAAAGTATTATAAAAAGGATTAAAATCAGAAAATGGAAATGGTAAAAAGAAACACAAATATTTCTTTCCCAAGAATCAAGAGTCTTTAAAGTTTAAAATAAGTAAATGCAACTCATCAACTTGTATAAGCTTGTTTGTCACGAAATCTTTAAAGTGGAACACTCGAACTAAAGGACCGCTCAAGAACACGCTTTTTTTTCTTTTCTTTTTCCCTTTTTCAAGAGTTTTCTGTGTTTTTAATATAAACTTATTAGACCATGTTCAATGCAGGTTCTTAAGTGGGGTTCTTATATTTTTTAGAGATTAAATTAAATTAAAATTATTTATTAAACTAAGAACCGATTCTTATTTAAGACACTTAAGAATCGGTTCTTAAGTGTCATGTGTCTATTTGTTATTTGAAACTATGAGATACTCTTTCTCTCTTCTTTTTGTCATTTGCTTATTAGTTTATTTTTCTTTATAACAAATCAAATCATCTATGATTTATCACATTCATTAAATACTTTATATGTTTGTTATTTTTAAATTTAAATTTTTTTAAAACTCATAAAATAAAATTATCTATATATCAAGCTCCATTATGTATAAGTTTAAATTATATAATAATATTTTTTTAAATTGTGTTAGTTAAGCTTACATAATAATATTATGTATAAGTTTAAATTATATAATAATATTTACAATCAAAATTATTAAATTTTTTTTTGTATTAGAGGTTATACCAATAGAGAAAAAAAAACAAAACTATCTTAATAAAGGTTATTAACTTAAATTTTATAATTAATTATTAAATAAGAAACCCTCAAAGAGGTTGTTGCATTGAACATGTTCTTACGAACTTGTACTATTCTGACCAGATAAAGGTGAGATCAACGAACGGAATAAAAACAGAATACAGAACTAAAGATTAGATGGGCCCGCATTTCCAAACATGGGATCTCTACCGTTGAATGATAACTCGTGAAGATTATCCAACGGTTCAGAAACCTCGGAGGTTATATACATTCAAAGACATGCAAAATAGTTTGACGCATGATATAGAATCACAAATTCTCAGTCAAAGGAATGAAAAATTCATGCCCTCGAGTTCGTTTTTCACCAAGACACGATAAGATTATTTTTTTGACAGTCTCATGAAATTTTTTCTGTTTTGTACCAGTGAAAAAATCAGTGAAACATATTGAAATCGGTTGAAAAAATGTTTTATAAAGGAGCATAAAACTGTAAATATAGTAATATCAAAACTTAATGTTTATCAAAAATGAATTAAATATTTATTTTTTACTGCGTATGAGTATGTAATATGCAAAATAAACACATAGCATAGTACTTAAAAAGTTGTACGTACCTCACAGAATTTGGGTACACGCAAGATCCGTAACCTACACAAGAATAAACCAAATTAAAGCGAGTCAAAACCCAAAAAAAAAAGATCATCTAAAAATGTATGAAACATGAAGAATACAAAATTTAAAACAAAATCAACAAACAGAGAGAACTTTGTCTAAAGAGAAACAACATAAACTCTTATAACAATTTTTACCGAGTTAACCAATCCGGTTAAGTTTTGGTTTATGTAAAATACATACTTGGGTCAGTTTTGGCTATGGTGGATGTGCCGGCGAAGTTGCAAGATCCAGGAGCCATGCCTCTACGCTGAAAGTAGCTGTTGAAAGCATAAGATGCATGAGCCGGAAGGGTGTTAGGGAGGAAACAAAGACCATTTGGTTGGATTGGAGCACAGTCAGCTCCAGCGGCACATGCGTAGTCCAAAGCCGCTTGAAGCGCCTGGTTTGTAACGTCGAACCGAGCTACACACCAGAACGCAGTGGAGGAATGGAAGAAGAGAAGGACGAGGAAGGAGAGAGATTGGAGATAGAGAGCCATTGGAGAGTGGTAAGAGAAAGAAAAGATTGAGTGAGAGTGAAGAGTTTGAGTGTGGAGCCTTACCAATCTCTTTTGCTTTTGCTTTGTTTTTCTCTTTTCTTTTATACTCTGTTTGCGTTTTTTTTTTTTTTTTTGGTTAGGTTGAATTGATGAGCTTTACGAGTTGTTTTTTTTTAAATAAAGGTTAAATAAAAAGATTTATGGACAAGTTGTTATCCGAAAATATGTAAACAATCAATGAGAGATTTGAATAAAAGCATGCAAGAAAATGGGACTGAAATTTTATAACTAGATATGGATTGTTTGTGATAGTGATGCTATTCTTTTAACTAGATGTATTGTTTCCTCTATATTCTCTACGATATAAAACAAATATATGGAAACATGGAAAATGGGTCACACAACGATCTTTAGTAGAGTTGGGCAAAAGATATATATTAATTATTTTATGTATGGTATTTAGATATACTATATATATACATATATATATATATATAATAATAATAATAACTAGAAGAAATTTTGGAGTATAAGTTAATAAATATATATGTTCTAAAATATTTATGAAAATTTTTTGGAAATTTTTCATTTAAATTTATTTTGTGAAATTGTGATTTATAATTTATAATATTTTTAGTTCATTTCGTAATTTTGCATTATTATTTTAATTATTTTGTTAGCTTGTACATCTTTTACATATCTAGTCTCAAATCGAATACCCACGAATATTATGAGTTTTGTATGGATTCCAGTATGGTTGGTTGTTCATCATCCCTATTTGAATACTAGCTCTAAATTTTTAGAATATCCGATATGTGTCATTCTTAGTTTTTAAACTAAATTTTTTTTTTTACTAATGGTTTTATAACTCCGAAGGTGATCCTACATGTTACTAGAAACCATTCCAAATCTCTTGAGTTAAAAGTATGAACACGTTGAGTTGCAAAGCCTATTTTCTTGCTTTTTTTTGCCGGATTGGGCGTTGTTGAAAGGCGAGATAAGCTTGTAGAAATATGTTTATACTATTGACAGCTTCATATGTACGACGGTATGTAATGAGAGTATGAGACTACACATTACCCGTCATCTTTGTAACATATCTCGAGTGAAAATGAAGTTCTACACCATGCTCCAAAGTGAAAGAGATGATTGAGAAGTCTCTCTTAAAATCAAATGATTAAGAGAAGTAGCAGATTTGATAAATGCTACAAGAAAGTTGAGTTTGCAGCCAAAATTTGACATCTCAAAATATATCGATTTATCTTTTATGTTGTATATGATATATAACCGGCCGTTGGCCAGATTTTTACAGTTTTGAGTTTAACCCCAGTTGTTGATACAGCTAGAAGAACTTTGGCATATTAAAATTTAGAGTAAGTCTTATGCGTTGCGCAGATTTAATATATATATATATATATATATATATATATATATATATCTTTATTTATTATATTTTTAGAGGTATATATATGCCATGTTTTAAAAATCGTTAGACGCTAGTCGGACGCTCGGGTTGGGTCTACCGCCTAATCAATAAATCGGTGATTAATCGGGGATTAGTTTTATATATTGGGTTAGGCCTACCGCCTAATCAACAAATTGGTGATTAATCGAGGATTAGTTTTATACATTAATTTAATTTAATTAATGTTAAAATTATATATGTGATGTCTAATATGTATATTATATTCCATAGAAATTTTTTAATAAGTCATTATGTTAGTCCGGTTGTGGCCCAACAGACACAAAACAACAAATGGATCATTATATTAGTCCGGTTGTGGCCCAACAGACACAAAACAACAAAAGTACAAAAAATTTTATCTGAAAAATATCCCACATCGACTCTGGGAGGAATGAGATATTGGAAGTTTCTCTATAAATAATACATGCTCTGCGTAAAAATTAATAATAAAGTCCAGGCCCATCTGATTTATGTCACCGATTTGGCGCGATTAATGCTGTTAGATGGCCCAAAAAACTGACGAGCGATTAATTTGTCTGATTTGCTAAAATCGAGGCGGATGAGCTCCGATGAGCGCCTACTCGGCCATTTGTGATGAATTTTATGGTCTCAAAGTAAAGTGTTGATGGTTTTTGCCCTTAAACTTTCTAAACATATTGAGGAATCATCTTTGTATTCTTCTTTTATAGCTGGTGTTTGAGAACTTTCTAGATCTCTGATTAACAGTTCCAAATCTAATCTTGTCGAAATATTTGGATTGAGATCTTTGATTTTCAAAAACATTTGAGCCTATGTGTATTCTTGAGCTCGAAATATTGCTGTATGAATAAGTTTAATAAACCATTGATTAACATACATCAATGTCATGAATTGTGAGATAGAAGTTGATCAAATCTTTGAAATTGTTGTCATGTGTATGAAGTATATGTTCGTTGACAAACTGATTCAATGTAGTTGATGTTGTTTTTGATGACATAAATAGCCAAATTAAATCTCTTAACCTCCTCTCATGCAACACTATACAATAATAAACTTTTCTATCTATCTGATGTTGATCGAAGCATATTTTCTTCATTCTTCATGCTTGTCTTCATCCCTTCTTGATTACAATTCATCTCCAAACTTACCAATGAATTCTTTGCTCCCAAAAGTCTACGAAATACTCCATATTAATACACTAAAACTTGCTAACACCGCTCTAAGGCTCACTAAAATCTAAATACGAAAAAAAAATCCTAAGAAACCCATCAAATATACACTAATTAACATAAATTTACTTAAAACGAATGCTAAAATCCGGTAAATAACATGCGTATAAGTTGTATATGTGCTTTGTTCTCAATTAATGGCGACATAAATTGTTCTCAATTACTAGCAAAGGTGTTCTTGTTTATCCTTTTGTAAATAGATGATTTGACAAGATGACCTTCCTGATATAGAAGTGGGCGCGATGGTGAAGGGTAGCCATCTGGAGATAAAGCAACTACACACTAGACATGGAAATCAGATGGGTAGATAGTCTTAAATATGAAGTGTTTGCAGAACTATAAATTATTTTATTATGTTTTAGAGTATATTGTTGAAAATGATATTAGTGGTTTCAGTGATTCCTAATTATGTAACTCATCTTTTGGCTATATGATAACTCGGAGCTAATACCGCTTATAGAAGGGGAAGAAATATATTGGCTCTCTTCGCAATCTATCAAAGATATTGGCTCCAAATTATTTTACAACCAAAAAGAAAAAAGTTAGTTAATTGAAAATATTTGAAAGATTGAAACCGCTAATGTCATCTTCATCAATCTATTTGGAAACATAATAGATAACATTATAGTACACGAGCTCTTCGTTTGTGAGAATCAGCTTAATAATAATTACTTCTCAATATTAGCTTCCTAAAATATTCAAAAACAACAAAAGAGACATTTGATTTTTTTACGAATAGTTTATAATGACAAATCGTTATCACATAATGTTACATGCCTACAATTGGACATGTTCATGATCAAAAAGAGTATATACGCATACATATTTTCCATTCCTCTTTCCATAACCATGAACCTCCTCATATATATATTCTCTCAAAAGAAACTGTATATGAAGAGATTAACAGCTATGGGAAGAGGAAGGGAGTTGTAAGCATATATACTCTCAAAAGAAACTATATATATTTGCACAAAAGATTGCATCATTAGGCAGATCATTTACAGAATCTGCATGCCCTTCAAGATGCTCAAAACCTTAAGAACAATCACAAATAGCAAAATCAATCGAAAAAGATTAGATATGTGAGCATAAAGACAAGATATTGTTAGTGAAACTTTATGATTGATTGATCATATATATATATATATATATATATATTGATTAACAAGACATTTTAAGTAAAATATCTTTATATTTGTTCCCTGAAAAAGGCCAACTTTATTTGTTAAAAAATTACTATTAATGTCATTTTCAACGTACCAGTGTTGAGTGACTTTAGAAAAAAATCAAAATTTATGTGTGGTCCAGATATAATTCAAGCATTCTTTTAAGTAATGTTGACTAAATAAATTTATTCAAAGTTTTGTTAAATATTCAGAGGAAAAATAAATGGTATATATTACCACAAACATCACTAATATGTTAGTTTCTTAACTTTCATAGATTCATTCATCATGAAATGACATTTTCCGCTAAAATTGTAAAATCGTGGAATTAAGTTTTTGATAAAACCAAAAACTTTGGAATTAAAATTTTCCGCCAAAACGGTGAAGAAAAGAGAAATAGAAAATTTTCTGTGCAGATAAACATATAAGAAATATAATTTTCTTTTTAAATCACTTTAGTTTTCCATGTATTTGTATTTCATTGTTTAAAAAAATATTTTCAGAAAAGATATTGATTTTTACCTATTTTGAATAGAATAGTTAGAATATCAGAGCACTTCCATCAGGAAGTCTCTAACAAAGATATTTCAACATTTAAAAAAAAAAAAAAATATTAGGAGAGAGGATGAAAAAAGTAGGAAAAAGGTGAGAAACGTCTCTTGTTAAAGAAACTTTGTGCACAGTGGAAGAAACTTTGCTGACACTTGTCCTATTTTTGATGGTCAATTCTTTTTTGGTTAAAATATTAATATTTTTTTTTGTAGAGACTCTCGAGAGTCTCTTACCGATGGTGTTGCTCTCACTGAATAGATAGAAAACTTGTGTTTTTTATTGAATAATTTTTATATTTATTAAAACAAAAAAGAATGCACATAAAAACTACAATGAAAAAATACATGAAAAATACATGAAAAATACATGAAAAATGCAACAACAATAAAAAACAATATATATACACCTAGAAAGTTTAATAGTAGATAAATAAATATATATATCAAATCCGAGAAACGCGCGATAATTTTTGATGTGAGAATGGATATCAGTAAGGACTTGGAGCTTAAACCGAAGGAAATGAGCTTGTAGCTGAGGAAGCTTTAGCTGCACCAGTTGGATCCATGACTCGTCATAGAGCCAAAAAAATTGATGAAGCAATTGGAGGAACACTTATTCAGATTTGGAGAAGATCAACAAATGGAAATGTGACTCATTTGTACTATTTTCCCCTCTTTTTTGGTTTTGTCCCAATGGATTTTCCAAAGAGAGGTTTTTAGTGAGACAAATTGATCACATCATAATTACCTTTTTTTTTTTTTAAATTAAGGCCCAACAACTTTAGATTCGGCCAAAAGGAAGAGAATAAAGAGGAAGAGTCATTTTCGAATTCAAGCTTAGTTCTTTATTTATTTTGCTGATTTTTGAGCGTTTTTAATTGCTATTTCTAGAGTTGGATTGTTTTTCTTGAAACTAGTTTTTTTTTTCTTTATAATCTCGTGTAATCTCCTAGGTTCCTCATATATATTTTACATCAAAAACCTTTCAAGTTAGATCATGATCTCTTCTTGTTTGTCTGAAAGATCAAAACGACTTATCAAAGGCTATCCACATCCTTTGTGGTGTCATTCGATCCACAAACCTTGTCATTGATGCTTCACGGCTTCTTTGCAGCAAGGATTATCAATCTGTCAACCTTCTAAGTGCCGATTCGTGGGAATGATCATATCAAGTGGTATCAGAGCACACTTAGAAGTTGAGTATTCTGTGTCTCATCATTTTTCTTTATTTTTGTGTTGATTTTGACTTAGATTGGTTCAATCGATGTTGATTTGTGTTAGAATAATTTTTACAATCGTGGAGAAAAATATTTTCGTGTGATCTTTTGCTTAACTTGACTCTTCATATTCATATACAAGAGCTTGTTCCCAAGCCACCAGATAACACACTGAGATCAACACGAAGCAGCCCAAGTAAAACCTCTCACGCCCCCAAATCTATGTTTTATTATAATTATCAACTGGCTAATGAACTTTAATTCTATACATTTTTAGGAAAAAGAAACTACATAGAGTGGGAAAGAAACATAGACAAGTCGTTTCACTACAACCGCATCCTGAAATATGAGAGATTAGCTTATGCAATTTGCCAACTCACTGGAGACGCTTATAAATGGTGGTTGCAATATGAAGATGATTGATGGTTCTACAATGATCCAATCCAACTATCCCCATGTGTGGAGATCTTAAGGAACTACTCAGGAATAAGTATGCACCAAAAGAGTTTAGTACATAAAGAAGCTTACAGCCCTCAACCAAAGAAAGTACCCAATCACGATCTAGATAATAAAAGGGAGGCTAAGTCAACATCTCTTTTTTTTTTTTTTGAATTGAATGTTAAATTTATTCAACTCGAAAAATCTTTTTTACAACTGGGTGCTACATTTTTTTACCTTTTAAATATCATTTGAAAAATAAAAATTGAAAAACGTTGTTTGGATTCTTCTTATCTTGTCGCAAACCATGTCTCAATTCCCTTTTCGAGATTTTTATCTTCCGTTAGTCGGATGGAAGATAGCCTGTTTTGCACTTGTTTGTCAATGAGTTGAGTAACATTCGATACCAGCTTTGGGATTTCACCATGCCTTCTGTTAATTCATTCTTGGCAAATGATATGTAGCGCATTCGAAATTATAGTGCAAGAGGAAGAGATGAACCTTATCGAGTGACGTGTCCACCAATAACCCCATGAGCTGATTCCAATCTCTAGTATGCTTCAGTTGAGAAGTTGACTTAGAGTCAACATCTCAACCAAAGAAGACCACTGAACAAGTCGTAGTTCACAAGAAAAGCCTAAATCCATCACTTAAATCAAGCTCAAAGCTTATGACGTATTTTCCAGCCAATAAAGAAAGTGAAGATGTCACCAACACCATCATGAACAAGGAAGAACCACCAGATTTTCCCAACAAGTTCAAATCCGAGAATTACCTAAAGAAGCAACAACACGTGAATTAGGAGAATTCACTCAAGCTGAAACAGTTCTGGTCCACAATCAATTAAATAGAGTTGAATGCAATATACTGATCAAGGAGAAACCACCAGATGCTCCACCACCAAGTAAAACCCGAGCTAACTATCTAGACTCCCAAAATGAATGAATGCTAACTTGCTTTCTCTTAATGAAGATTGTACAATTTTGAGGTCAAAACCTTTTCAAGGGAGAGGGAATGATGTGGTCATCCAAACAACACCATATCAAGAGCAAACCAACTGGGTTGAGACATGTGTCAAAACGGTTAACACATAGCAATATGGTGAACATATGCTGAAATGGAGTTCTGATCAAGCGCAAGGCCTATGATTGATTATTAATTATCAAATAAACCCTAAGAACACTAATGATAGTGAAATATTCACCCATCATCAGACTCAATCAAGAGATCATCGTGAACAACTTCCCGAAGACGCTGATTTGCAAGCAAAGCTACCCATGGATGAAACTATCCCTTTTCTTCCTCAAGATGCATCTCAAAACCACATTTGGAGACCATGAGACTATCTAGAACGTTCAAGACCGTACCACATGAAATTTTGATCACTTCACTTCACATGTTCCCGTGGAGCCTAAAATGAATCTTTCCTCATTTGGTTCATTCCAAACTTATCAATGCTGACCATAGAGTTTTTAGATACCTATAGCGAGGAAAAGTTGGTCACCAACAATTCTCTGATCCAAGAAGAGCCTCCGGATATAATGCAACTTCTATTTATTGTTATGATTATGCGCACCAAAAACACAAAGGACCTTATTCAGGTAAGTAACTTTTTATCTCTATTTGTTTCTCATGATTTAAGGGCTATGAGTATGAGTTTATTATATCCAGAAATCATTGAGAAAATTTTAGGTTTATTCAAGGATCACTCGGAACCAAACTCTTGTCTTAGGACGCAAGTAAAATAGGAACATGACAAGGATAATGTTTTGGGCAAAAGTGAGACATGTTTACCTGTTTATAGTGACTCCATGACTGTAATAACACACTTGATCTTTGCCAAAGGTGTTGACAACATTTCAGATACAAAAGAGGAGCCACCAGATTTAGAAGTTCTATCGTCCAATTTTTTTGTGAGGACTGAAATTGGAGTTGTTTTGATGCAGTATAAGAAATCCACTACTTATTTCAGGATGATCTTTGAGGTTGGAGAAAAATTATGGATACACTTGAGGAAGGAAAGAGTTCCTGCTGAAAGGAAGTCCAAACTTATGCCAAGGATCGACGTTCCATTTAACATAAGAAAAAAAATCAGCGACATGACTTATCAACTTGAGCTGCAATGTAAGTATAATGTGAGTCCCAGTTTTAATGTTTCTGATTTGGATCCTTTTATTGCAGATGAAACAGATTTGAGGTCAAATCTTTTTCAAGAGGGTGATCATGATGTGAGAACGGACATAACTAAGGACTTGGAGCTTAAACCCGGAGGAAGTGAGCTTGTAGCTGAGGATTAGCTTGTAGCCGAGGAAGCTTTAGCTGCACCAATTGGACCCATGACTCGTCATAGAGCCAAGAAATTCAATGAACCAATTGGAGGAACACTTATTCACATATGGAGAAGATCAACAAATGGACATGTGACTTATTTGTACTTTTTCCCTCTTTTTTGGTTTTGTGCCAATGGGTTTTCCAAAGAGAGGTTTTTAATGAGGCAAATGGATCACATCATAATTATCCATTTTGTTTAATAAAATCAAGGCCCAACAACTTTAGATTCAGCCAAAAAGAAAGGAATGAAGAGGAAGAGTCATTTTAGAATTCAAACTTAGTCCTTTAATTATTTTTCTTCTTTCGAGCGTTTTTAATTGCTGTTTTCGAGACTTGTGTTGTTTGTCTAGAAACTAACCTCTTTTCTTCTTTAGAATCTCTCTTAGGAGAAACTCACATATCTTTTCTATCAAAAACCTTTCAAGTTAGATCAAGATCTTTTCTGGTTTGTCAGAAAGATCAAAATGACTTATCAAAGGCTATCTACATCCTTTTTGGCTTCATTCAATCCATAGACCTTGTCATCGATCCTTCATGCCTTTTTTGTAGCAATTATTATCAATCTCTCAACCTTCTAAGTGCTGATTCGTGGGAAGGATAGTGGGAAGGATTGTATCAATTTTCGAAGTATTTTTATAAACAAAAAATCCATGAAAAAGAACAAAATTCCCGAGATGAACACCACTACAGACCAGGATTTAAACCAATTTTAATATATGAAAATATGGTACCTAGCTCCGGTTTAGCCCAATATCAAACTTTTTGGTTGTTTCTTACGCTGTTAATTACTATCCGAATAAATGATCTGGATTAAACCATTGGTTCTAGGTGAATTAAACCAAGTTGGTCTTCTTATGTACTTTACCTCTCCCCTGTTTAAAATGTTTCAGTTCCTATTTCCCATCAAAACCCTAAGCAATTGATTGATGGTAAGTTTTAAGCTTTTATTTGATGTATTTTAGTTTATTTGAAAACTCTACTAGATGAGAGAATTTTGATATTATTAGGTTAAGTTAACTCGAACTTGAAGTGTAGGAGATTTTTGATAAATTTAAAATCCAAATTTTCTCTCTAAAATTTTACAAAAGAAAGACATGGTTGGTAGATTAGAGGAATATATCATAATCAAACTACCAGATCCTTTGATAAGTCAAATACTTTCTCATCTTCCCTCAAAGGAAATTGTTAAGACAAGTGTTTTATCCACTAGATGGAAAAGTCTCTTGCTTTGGGTTCATTTTTTGAAATTATATTCAATGGCTTTATTATTTTTGGTAACATGTTTTTTGATACCAATAAGGTTGCATGCATACAAAAAATCAAACTAAGTATTATCGATAGAAGTAAAACAATGTAGATCATGCCTCTTATTTCACATCATGGATTGATGTTGCAGTTAAGCGTAAGATCCAACATCTACTTGTGAAATGTATTTCTAAATATATATTTTTATGAGATGTACACAAGCCTTTATAAATGTGCAAGACATGTATCCTTAGAACTTCACTGAGCGAAATAGGCTAGTTCATACATAAAGATACCAAATTGGTAGAATTCAAACACCAACTATAAAAACATGACTTATTCATACAAATGAGAGTGACTTATTCATACAAATGAGGGTGACTGTATCTTTTAAGCTGATGATGTGGATGACACATCATCGTAAATTGATGACATGTTATCCATGTCATATACACATGTTTTTTTTTTGTTTTACAAAATCTTGAAGTGAAAATTAAGGATGATCATAATTTCCGTCTCGTCTCGTCTTGTCCTACCATGTCATATTATATTCCCAATCTAGAATCATGTTATAGATGTGAATGCATTCATATATGGTACCAGATTCCGATCTCCGTTTGGGAACGAGATTACCCAAAATCCTATTTGGGAAAAATTGTATTGAATAATCGTTTTTGTATATATCTCATAATAATAGAAAATGGATCATATATAATATTACATACAAAATTAATCTCAAAATTTCAAAATTAAATTATAAGCTTTCAATTTTTGTAAGATAAAACTTGAATTTTTCCCAATTATGATTTAGGGAATTTCGTTCCCAAATCGACATCGAAAGCTTGTGCCATAGACATTCCCATCTATAACATGAATTATAGATTGGGAATATGATATGACATGATAGGACAAGACATGGCGTAAATTATATATATGTTCATCCATAATTTTTACTTCAAGATTTTGTGAAAAAACCACGTGCATGTATATGACGTGGATGACACACCATCAATTTAAGATGATGTGTCATCCCGTCATTAGCTTAAAATGTACAGTCACCCTCATTTGCATGAATAAGTCATTTGTTTTTTAGTTGGTGTATACATTCTGCCAATTTGGCATCTCTTTTTTTTTTTTTGGGTCCAAAACTTACACGATTAAAACTTAAATTAGTTAAACTACAAAATTTCTTAAAGATAGCTTAGCTAGAGCTTCAACCTCTATATTTGAAACCCTTGGAATGGGAAAAACATAAACAAATTGAGTAGATAGATCAAGGATGTCGTGGAGAATCCCATGGAGCTCCTTGTTTTTGGTCTCCTGTTTGATTGTTTTGATTATGTTTAACCAATATGAACCAGTTAGGTTTAACCAATCTGAAGCAATTGTAAGAGTGGTGAAGCCCAGATCTTGTGCTTCGTGGAGAGCAAGAAGAACTGTCGCCGCCGAGGACTCTTGGATGGATAATTGAACATCATTTGTGCTAAAGCTCCACCCAAATCCCGCTCCCCTTGAATCAGCTCTCCATGTTGCATATGTTCTGCAGATGATTATGTTTGGATCAATTAGGGTTCGTGAAGCAGGGATCAGATGTGTATGGCATGTGTTTATCTTATCTTATGCCAATTGCCACTCATGAGTAGTTGTGATTGCTTGAAGCAAGACCTCTTGTGGTTGTATTTGGTGGTTGTTGAAAACTTTATTGTTCCTTGTTTTCTAGATTGCTCATATAATCCAAGGAAAGAGATGAGCTTCTCTGATTTCAACTGGTGGATGGTTTATTAGGATTTTTAAATGCTTCGATCCCTTTATTGAATTTTTGATTTGATATGCCATCAATACTGTTTTAAGGGATTTTGACTCCAAATATGTGTGGCAAATCTGCATGTAAAGAACAAATATGTTATGGTTTTAGCTGCTCCACAATGCGTACACTAGATCATGTTGCTTATGTTGCGGGCCTTAATGTTCTCTCATACTGGTAATGCATTGTGCATAACTTTCCATAAGAGAATCTTTGTCTTTAGAGAGCTTTTGATGTTCCATATATTTGATGTCTAATTGAAGTTGTTGATTAAAGTTGTGTTGTTCTGTTCTTCTGGAGGCTTCTTCATGGACTCAAAATATCCTTATTTGGCCGAGTACAAAGCCGAATCTATTGGGAACCATGCCCATTTACCCTTAGCTCCATGTTTACACAACTTAATTGCAAGGATTTCCTTCTCATACTCTGGTAATTTGCTCTTGATAGCTTCTTTATTCCAGTTAATAGTTGTTTCATTTGTCAAATCTGATACCTTCATATTTTTTTCTTTATTCATGGCTGGTACGATTATGGCCTCATGATCAGTGATGGAGAATCATGGTTCTTTCCATATTGATGTGCTTCTTTTGTTTCCAATTACTCTTCCTACCTTTGTTTTGAGTAGGTTTCTGCATTTACTGATCCCATGCCAGCCATGTGATCCTGAGGTAAAGATAGAGCATTCCATGAACGGAGCATCAGAGCAATATTTGTAGGTGTTGATTGTAGCCAACACCTACAATTTGCCCTTTTTTAAATGACCCTCTAAATTAAGTACCATTTATTGCCCTTATTGAAGGATCCAGTTTTCACCACCCCTGCTGGCTATGCGGAATTGGTATCTATCCCCCACCCTCTAATGTGAGTTTTCAGTTTTTTTGTTTACCGTTTTCACGATTATGTGTTTCTCACCTTGTCGTTCTATAAAGGCTATCCCTCCCCCAAATCCTGAGGTCCATGTTGCTAGGAGGAGCAAAAGGCAGTGCACCCTCTCTATTATGTTGGATTGGGTATATAAATGCGACAAGCATACCAAGGTGCTTGTTCGAGGCAGCAAACATATTGGGTTTGTTAATATCCTTCAGCTAATCCTTGCTAGTAAAGCATCATTAAAATTTTGAATATCTCTAAAGCCAATCCACCTTCTCTTTTGGATTTTGTGAGGGTTTGCCATGAGATCCAGCTGATATTTTTTTCTCAGAGTTTACATTCCACCAGAAGCGCCTCAAGGCAGATTGTATCTTTTTGCACAATGACATTGGAATCTTAAAATATGTCATTGTATAGGTAGGCATTGATGCCATCACTGATTTCAACATAATGCTCTTTCCTGCTGAAGGTAGGAATCTTGCTGACCATCTTAGAGCTCTTTGTTTGATCCTTTTAACGATGAGGCTGAATAAATCCTTCTTTTTCAGACAAACCAATTCTGGTAATCCAAGATATTTACTCTCTCTTAACTATTTCTTTTGTTTCAGCTTGTGTCTTTGCAGACAATGTTATAGCAGACTTTTGGTGAATGATTTTCTGTCCAGAAGCAACTTCATATCTCTTCAGAATTGATTTTAATTCTTGGCAGATTTCGACGTCTGATCTATAGAAAACATCGTATCATCTGCGAAGAGTAAGTGGTTCACTCTCGCACTTAAAACTCTTATAACACATCGATGAAAAGTATCAAGTACATATTGATCAGAGTGTGTGTTTTTTTTTTTTTTTGGGTCTCCATGAGGAAAAATAGTTAGGCGTAATTCCCTTAATCTACAAATTGTTAAAAGGTTCCTCAGCCTATAACAGCTCTATCTCACCAGTTTTAAGGAAGAGGACTTGGTGGATTTTGAAAGTCCACCTGCTTTTTAGAAAAGGCGAAGTCCTAACGTTTACGAAAACGTCATTAATCACATATTATTATGTATCGTGTGTTAAGAAAGAGAACTTGGTGGATTTTGAAATGGTGAAATCATAGCGTTTACGAAAACGCTATTAATCACATATTATAGTTGTTATCGTGCGTTAAGAATGTACATTTTTTATAGTGTATTAGTTATGTCCAAACAAAAGAAATTTAAAAATATTATCACTATTATATTTTTTTAAATAAGTTGCAAACAATTTCTATATATGGTTAGATCTTATCTTTTTTATTAAAACTTTTTAACAACTACATTGTTAGTAATAGAGCCGGCCATGAGAAATTGTAGGTTTCAACCAAAAAATAAGTTGTGGGCTTATTAACGAGTGAAAGAGGTAAGGTTTGGACCTTTCACTTTTGAAAAATATAGATAATACAGTAACCAATCCAAATAACAAAACTTTAAAATATATGATCTATTAGTGTAATATTCGTTACCACTTGAAATATATAATCTCCATCTACTTTCTTAATGTAGTATATTTTTTATTCTCATCCATAATCTATTGCACCTCAATTATTACTTTTATCTCATTATCGGTTTTCATCAATACATATTAGCCCTGGGCAGAAACTTCCTTCTTAGGAGGACAAACCTTATCCCAAGAAACCTTGGCAGCAGTCCTCTTTTCGATATCACCAGACCAAAGTAAGGCATTACAAAGCTTCTCCAGGTCCTTTATACATCCCTTAGGCAAAGCGAATGCCGACATCCAGAAGTTAATCAAGCCATAAATAACTGAAGAGATTAGTTTAAGCCTACCAGAGAAGGATAACCACTTAGTAGCCCAACCATTAAACCTTGCTTTGGCCGCATCAGTGAGAGGAGAGTAGTCAGATTTCCTAAGCCTTCTATGTAATAGAGGGAGTCCCAAGTACCTGATCGGAAGAGATTCATGCTGGAAGCGAAAAGAAATTAATGCATCCACTTCAGCTTCGTCCAATCCTGCAAAAAATAGCGAAGTCTTGTCTCTATTCATGCTCAACCCTGAAATTGCTTGGAAGATATCTAAAGTTCTTGTAATGCACCGGAGAGAACCAGCCTCTCCATCAAAGAACAACATTATGTCATCAGCAAAAGCAAGATGAAATACCTTTGGTTGCCTTCCAAGGGGATGGTATCCAATTAGACCTTCCTCATACTTTGCCGTAAGGAGAGTAGAAAAAACTTTCATTGCAAATAGAGGAGGAGAAATAGGGTCCTCTTGTCGCAGTCCTCTATTTCCCTGGAAGTATCCACATAGATCACCATTGACTTTAATGGAGAAGGAAGTCGAAGTTAAGCATTGCTTAATCCAGTTAGAGAAGACAGGTGGGAACTCTGCAGCCTCTAACACGTGAAGGATGAACTCCCAGTTAATAGAGTCAAAAGCTTTTCGAAGGTCTACCTTGAGAAAGCCACGTGGCGAAATGTTACTTCTGCTGAACCCTTGCACCATTTCAGAAGCAAAGAGGACATTCTCCACTAATAAGCAACCATAAATTATTTTTTGTCTTCAATTATTTTTTGGACTTTGATAAATCAGCATTCTAGTTTTACCAATATAATTTTCATATTCAACCTGAAAAAAATGGGATTTTTTTTCATAAATTTATATAACTTAAAATTTCCCATTTTTCAAAATAAATTTTATAACTTAAATTTTGCATTGAAATAAGAAATACACCGATATTCCGAAAAGAAAATTTGGAAACTCACCAAAAAAAATAATTGTATAATGGAGAAAATTACAGAATATGCTAAAGGAGAGGCGCACGACAAAGTCGACTAAAACTCGCACATTCAATTATAAAAATCCAATCTTTTCGTCGAATCCTCTTTATCCCTCCCTCCATTGCGTAGCGTTTCTTCGGCATTGACCTTTTATTATCGCAAGTCAGAACTTTCTCCGGATCGCAATTTTATCTTCGTTTCACCAATGACTCATATCCTTTTTGATCCTCTGTTTTTGCTTCAATCGCTTATCATCTCTCTTGTTGCTTTTCAAACTATAGCTTCTTTTACAATTCCTCGATCTAATGAATCTATACAAAATCTTTGCAGGTTAAAAGTTTTTAAATTTAGGGGTTTTTTCTTTTCTGGTAAAAGATTTTCAATTTAGGGTTTGCAATTGTAGAATTTAGGGTTCATTCTCTGTTTTTGAAGTTAGATTAGATCTTGTTGACTCCTTTGTATTGTTTTCTTTAATTCAAGATTTGATTTTTTTGTTTGATGTGAAATCGACACGTGGAAGTCAGAGAGAGCGTGATCGTGAAAGAGCTGCGGCTCGTGCTGGAGGAAAGGGGAAGAACGCTGATGATGGTTTGACGCCGGAGCAACGCCGTGAAAGGTGATAAAAATCGAATCTTTAAAGGTGTTTGTGTATTGAATTTGGTCTGATTTGTGTTTGTTGTTGTTGTTGTTGTTGTTGTTGTTGTGTAATGGATTTAGAGATGGTAAAGCATTGCAAGAGAAAGCAGCTAAGAAGGCTGCTCAAGCTGCAGGTGCTAGTTCTGGTGGTGGAGCTGGAGGCAAAGGAGCTACTAAGAAGTGATTTATGATGATCCTTTTGGTTTGTCTTTTGAGCTTTATTTTGTAGACTTTAATGTTTGAAATTGGGTTATTTAGATCTGAGCGTTGACTCTTGTCTGAATCCCTTTATACTGTCTTATTTGTTGAAATTGCAATTTGATGCTTATGGTGAAATCTTATTTGGTTTTTCTTTGATCTGTTATGGAGTAGTTTTTGCAATATAGCTGTGTCTTTTGGGAATATCGTAGCTCTTGTTACTCTGACTTTATGTTTCTGTCTTTGTCTCAGAGTGTTTGAAATCAGGCCATATTGTTAGAGTTGAGCTTTGTTCGTGTCCGAATCACGTTATACTTGTCTCTGTGTTGAAATTGCAATCTGATGCTTGTGGTGAAATATTATTTGGTCTTTGATCTGTTAGTAAGAAGTATACTGCAAATTTCACTGTCTCCTTTTGGGACATTGTAGTCATTTAGACCTAATTTCTGAATCAGGTTAGGCTGTGTTTATATTGAAAGCGCGTGGTAAATCTTATTTGGTCTTTGATCTGTACTGAGTCTATGAAAGTTATGTGTGGGTGTACATAGTCATTGAATGGTTTTAAGGAAAATTTTACATAAGAGAACTCGAAATTGTGGATTTATTGGTCTATTGCATAGGGAATGAGAAGATGTTTTTTCGGTTAAAGTCCGTTTTGTTTCTGGAAAGTGGCATCCGAGGGACGAACATTGATGTGTGGTTACTCAATTAATCTACCTTCAGTAGACACATCTTTCTCAAGTATATGATGTGCATTATGGATCCATTGCAATCATGTTTCTAAGAATTTTGCAGTTACTTTTGCCTAAGCTCTTTTGCTTTAGGAGCAGTAAGGGATTCTTTGTCGTTATATTTCACCAAATTTGTTGTTTTTTTTTTTTTTTGGTTTTGAGTTTTCATCAAGGAATAGTGTTGTTTCCATTCAATTGTTCTTAACCCTATTTGCTACTGAATAGATATCTCTCTTGATCTCAATATCCAAAATCTTGCGCTGCAGCTCTCATCTCTTTCATTTCAAACTCTAGTCTCAACTTGTCCTTAAGTTTGTTAACCTCAGCTTTACTACTTCAAGCTATAAAAGCATGTCATCATATGCACATAACAAGAGATACACTCATGAAGTTTGTAAAACCTCTTATTCCACTAGTGTAAAGCCTGTTTCAAACCCCTCAGATTGTTCCTATGTATAAGTCTTCTCCTAAATTCATATACAGGAAAATTGTTTTAACATCCATTTGCTCGTACTCTCAAGTCCTGAGAGAAGGGAAAGATTGTGTTTAACACTCTTCATAATCGAATCCCTCAGATTCATGCATTGCCATTTCTCATTTAGACTTCAAAGACTACTGTTCTTGTTGGTGTTATTATTTCGGGTTTCGTTTGATTCTTAAAATAAATCCAGACTTTACTAGAATAGTCATTTAGGTTTATACAGTAACTTGAAGAAAAAGAAACCGAATTACACGATAATTTAAACAAGATTATATATAGAAAAGAAAAGAAAGAGGAAACTTTGTAAATTCCTGTTTCTTTACAAGTTGCTGCTAAGAAACTGCAGTTTTGAGTCGGTCAACATGTGAAGAAGACTTTGTATACTTCTATGAAGACTAAATCTTCTTCGAATCAGTCAAAAGTTGGAAAATGATAACATAGACTTTTACTCTCTGCTTTGAACGTGAGTTAAACTTCGAAGAAAGACCAAATTAGTGAGTCAAGCTGATTGGATGAGTGTACTGTACATGCCTATAAAGAGATGGCCATGAAAACACATTATACCATCACAAATTTCCATTTTTGAGTTTTGCATTGATTCCCTTCTTTAAAATTACCTTTAGAGAAAAGATGGGAAGCTCTTGTAACTCAATGAGTATCATCATCATTCTTCTCACCTTTCCTTTTATCCTCTTCATTCCAACTTTTGTAAGCGCATATGCAGCTCCATCTAGACACTTGTGCCGTCAAGACCATAGGGATGTTCTTTTAGAGTTAAAGAATGGGTTTCAACAATCTTTTCGTCCCTATAAAGATCTAAAGTGGAGCACAACATCTTGGACGAAAGAAGAAGATTGTTGTTCTTGGGATGGTATCACATGCAATAATAAGTCAGGGGAAGTGATAGGGCTAGACCTTAGTGTAAATGCCCTTTACGGAGAGATCAATTCGAGTAGTAGTCTTTTTAGGCTACATAGTCTCCGTGCCCTTAATCTTGCTTACAATGATTTCAACTCTTCTTTGATCACCACTCAGTACACTACATTCATGGAGTTAACACTACTCAACCTTTCACACTCTTCTTTTTCCGGTCAAATCCCAAACGAGCTGCTTCATCTAACCAAGTTGGTGTCTCTTGATCTTTCTTCTAATTCTTTATCAGCTGAAAAATCATTTCTTGAAAAAATTGTCCAGAATTTGACAAATATCGAGGATCTAAACCTAAGTTCCATTGAGTTTTCTTCAGAAATTCCTAGGAATATCACAAACCTATCTTATCTAAGATCACTTTACTTAGATGACTGCAACTTGATTGGTGGATTTCCAACTAGTGTTCTTTTGATTTCTACTATAAAATCCATTTCCTTGAGTGGCAATCCAAAATTGGAAGGTCCTCTCCCAGAGTTTCATGAAAACAACACTCTTGAATTGTTGGATCTCTCTTTAACATCTTTTTCGGGTAAGATACCAAATTCTATCAGTAACCTCAAGCACTTAAATGTTTTGACACTTCACTATTGTAATTTTAGTGGTTTGATTCCTTCTTCACTTGGAAACCTTTCTCGACTCACTTCTATCCGCCTCTCTGGTAATAGTTTTTTTGGTGAAATCCCATCTTCTTTTGGCAACTTAAACCAGCTGACCAACTTACGTGTTGACTCCAATAAACTTAGTGGTAACTTTCCCCTTCCAATACTCAATTTTACAAATCTTTCAAATTTAGACTTCTCTTCCAATCAGTTCACAGGAACGCTTCCTCCTAACATGAGTTCACTCTCCAACTTGGAGTATTTTTATGCAAACCAAAACTCTTTTGTTGGAACTATCCCTTCTTCTCTCTTCACCATTCCTTCTCTGAGATTAATTCATTTGAGTGATAACCAAATCAATGGAACTCTAGGGTCTGAGAATATATTTTCACCATCCTATCTAAAAACGTTACACCTGGACAATGACAGTTTCAGTGGTTTGTTTGGACTATACCTTTCAAACAATAGAATCACAGGTCATGTGCCAGGGTGGTTATGGAGTCTACCAGAATTGATGTACCTTGATCTTTCCAACAACAGTTTCAACGGTTTTGATGGATTCACAAAGGATTTTTCTAGAAATGAGATCGCGGTGCTAGATCTGAGGTCAAATGATTTCCAAGGACCATTATTTGTCCCACCAAGGCCCATCACAGTTCTACTTGCATCAAAAAACAACTTCTCTGGAGAGATCCCAATATTAATATGTGATATGATCTCTCTAGAAATCTTAGATATTGCGAATAACAACTTGAGTGGATCAGCTCCAGAGTGTTTTCAGAAGCTCATTGAGAGGGGTCTAACAGTTTTAAGCCTTGGTGATAATCAACTCAGTGGAAGGGTACCAGATATATTCATGAACGCTAGCAATCTGAGGTCACTTAATGTTGGTCACAACCATTTCGTAGGGAAACTTCCGAGATCTTTGATTGGCTGTTCTTCTTTGGAGGTTCTAAATGTGGAACATAATAGACTCAACGACACTTTTCCATTATGGTTGCAACCCTTGAAGAAGCTACAAGTTATGATCCTCCGGTCAAATGAGTTTCATGGGTCGTTAGGTCCTTCTTGGTTTCCTCAGTTGCGAATTATCGATATATCACACAATGACTTCTCTGGGACGTTACTATCTGATTTCTTCATGCATTGGAATGCAATGTCCTCAAAAGGAGATATTCCGAAATGGAAGTACATTGGAGGGAATTCATATTATCATGACTCAATGGTTTTGGTGAACAAAGGAGTAGAGTTGGAGTACACGAGGATCTTTACACTCTTAACAACCATTGATTTCTCAGGAAATAGACTCCGCGGAAAGATCCCTGAATCCATTGGTTTACTAAAGGATCTTATTGTGCTTAATTTGTCAAGAAATGGTTTCACTGGAAACATCCTTTCATCTTTGGCGAACTTAACTCAGCTTGAGTCACTAGACTTGTCGTACAACAAGCTTTCAGGCCAAATTCCATCTGCCCTCAAGGACGTCACAACATTGTCCTTCATCAAGGTTTCTCACAACAAGTTAGTAGGTCCAATACCACAAAGTACACAGTTCCAGACACAAAATGCTGCATCTTTTGAAGATAATCTTGGACTATGTGGCCCGCCTCTTGAGAAAAATTGTGGAGGTTTCAACATGCAGCCATCACAACAACCAGAAAAAAAAGAGGAGGAAGAAGAAGAAGAAGAAGACGTCTTGAGCTGGACTGCAGCTGCTATAGGCTTAGCACCTGGAATATCATTTGGCATAAGTATTGGATACATTGTGGTTACACTCAAGCCTCAATGGTTCAAGAAGATTTCTAGACGTCGATGATTGCATTAGATTGCGAGGTAAGTTCGATCACACGACTGTGTAGTTTACATACCTTAAGATGCTTATACATTGTTGTAACTGATTTCACATGTTCTCCTTTTCAAATCACGATTGATAAGCCATGCAAAAGAAACACTAAAGTGAGGAAGAAGGAAGACGAAGTGGAGAAGAAGAATTTTATAAAGACGCGGGACTGAGAATGTGGGGTTTTATCTAATTTTTAGGGGTGTGGAAAAATATATATATGTAACCAAAAACTGGAAAATGCATGGTTCAGTTCGGTTTTGGATAAACAATTAAATCAACTATTTTATAAAGTTTTTGGTTTTAGTTTGGTTTATATATTTAAGATTGGGGTCAAGCTGAATGATTTTTTTTGTTTGTTCTTGAACTAAATTTGAATATTTTTGTTCATTGGGTATTACTTATTTTGAGTTTCAACGCAACGTCTCTTTTGTGAAGTCGTTTTTATTTGTTGACATTTTAGTTTTTGTGCATTAAAACTTATACGCTCTACGAAAAATACTAAGAAATTGTATAGTCACTAAAGGTTAATGATATTTCAATATTGAATAATTCGTTAACATCCTTCTTAATGGACTAAACTTATATATATGCTCTAGATATATTAAGAAAATGTAGTCCTAAGAGATTAGCTAGACTACTCTTGTGTCCTAGTGGTCACATAAGATGATTGGTTTCCTTATGTCTTAGGGATCAATATATCCTCCATTGGTACGAAAAAATATTCTTTAAATAGGAATGAACTAAAAGTTTGTTTTGGGTACCGAAAGAGATTACGGGCCGGGACAAAGGTTCGGAACTCTAGCAAAAAAAAAACAAAAAATGATCTTGAATATAATGACGACTATAACAAAAAAAATGAAGGTCCTAAAAAGTGAAAACAGTGGTTTTATACAAAGAAATCAAACAAGAAAAAACTAGGTTATGTCAATTGAAATTTCCTTGCATTGGCTGCATACCGGTTTGTTTGTGAGCTTACTATTTTGATACGTGAAGTCGGTACGCCTAGACCATGGGGAATAATACCCAGAGCCGTCCTTCGGGTTAATGAGGCTCTAAGCTAATCTTCAAAAATTAATTAAACTGGCATAAATGACTCCTAAAATTTTAAATGGCATGCATAAATGACTCCAAGTCTCCAACCATAATGTAAGACACCGAAAGAACCTAAACACAAGAAAAAAGTAAAGATAACATGTCGAAATAAAATGCGAGCGCGTGGAAGAGCTTTGAAAATGACATATCAATTCTTCCATACTTAAGAGTTAAGATATTTGTTTCTCAAAAGGAGATGTTCGAAAACAAAACCTTTCTTATTCACAAAGTACAAAACTTTTAAAAACATTTTGCATAATCAATTTTTACTCGTTGTACTTCAACATATATAGCCATCACAAATATACATCATATTCTTGATCCCGGGACCAAGAATAAAACATTCGAATTCAGATCAATCAACATTTTAAACATACCCTTTATCAAAGAAAAGAAACATTTTTTAACATTCAAGTATCAGTCGCTTGTATCACAAGGTATCAAACACAAGTTTGGGGTACAAAGTGATCTCGACTATTAGTACAGTGAAGAAACAAGCCTTTGAATGCTGAGTTGTGTGTTTACAGTCAATAAATCGAGAGATTAATTAAAATATTCTTGAAAGGTGCCATCAAATACCTACAAATACTAGAGGAAGTAACCATAAATGCATGACACGTGGTAGCATTTTGCTGGAGAGACGTGTCACTTTCAGTTTACGTTATTGGTTGTCGCTAGATCCCGCTCTGAAAAACGTTTGCTGCCTGTCCCACTCTATTTTGAATCCTTTAATTACTGTTTCTAATAATTCGAATTATTAATTATTCTTTTTGTTAACTATTTGTATTTAGGCATGGCCAAAATCTAATTGTAACCATATTTTAGACCGTAATCGTATTGTTTTTAATCATAATCAAACCGTAACCGTATAAAATGGTTAAAAACTGTAACTGTTAACCGTAAAAATATTAGATACGGTTAACCGTAAATTATTAACTGTAACCGTTAATTAATCGTAACCGCATAAAAACTGTTGGTTAACCATAAAATTATAACCGTAACCGTTTTAAAAATTGAACAAAATATATATATATATATATATATATATAATTATAGTAATAAATATTAGTTGATATATCATATTTAGCTTTTTTCAATAGAAGTTAAACTCAATTTTTTCAAAAAAGTCAAAAATATTAATTTTTATCATGATTATCAAATATGAATTATATTTAAACCGTATATAAGTGTAACCATTTTAACCGTAACCGTTTTAACCATAACCGTTTTAACCGTAACCATTTTAACCGTAACCATTTTAACCGTAACCATTTTTAATCATAACCGTTTTAACCGTAACCGTTTTAACCGTATATCAAATAGTTAAGATTAAAGTTAAACAAATATTATAACCATAACCGATGATTAACTAACCATAACCGTAATAAGCGTAACCGTGATCATGCCAACTTGTATCAGACAAAAAAAAAAAACTACTTGTATATGCTAGTGCCAAATTTAGATGCTGACACATTAATAGCATCAAAAGTGCTCATAGTTAATAGCTTTATTTTATTTAATACTTTTTGAAATTATCAATTGAAAAAATCTTATATATATATATATATATATATCATCAAATAACTTTTTTTATTTTTATGTTTTTTTTTTGTTAAGAATCAATTTCATTGCAAGGACAATTTTTTAAAGAACAATAAAAAAACAAAAGTTAATGAACATTAAAAATGTATATAAATGATATTAAAATATAAAAAATGAAAAATTAAATAATGAAAATTATAGTAACAATGAAAAATGAGTGAAGAAATGAGTGTCAAAAAATCTAGATCTAAATAAAAAACAAAAAATACCTAAGAACATGTCCAAAGATAGATGAAAATTTGTTAGAATAAAATTTGACATGCACCATAATATTGGTTAGAAAAATCTCGCGATCACAACTGAGTTTCTATCATAGAATTCTTTAACGCTTTAAGTCTGCAAAGAGATCATGCAAAATAGTATAGAAAGATGAAAGTAAGATTATAATTTTGATATGGGTTGAGAATTAGTTCATAATTATAGTTGTTATATATGAGCGAAAAGAACATAAAAAATGTATCTTGGAAAACAACTAAATAAATGACAGTGAGAAAGTTTTGGGAGGAAAATTTACGAAAAATTTATCCTTGCTAATATAATATAAAAAAAAAAATTATATACTATATTTAATTATTTATATTCAATGATTTGTATTGTTAGTAATTTAAAATTAAATTATGCACAGCAGGAAGATGTATAGATCTAGCTATAATAAAGAGGATGTGATAATTTTAAAACGTTTTTGACAAATATTTTAATGCACTTCGTATGAATATTGATAATTTATAAATTAATAAACTAAAATTTGCCTAGAATAATACTACTTTTTGAATTAATTACTAGACTAACACTCTAAAAAAAAAGTTTACTAGTATAATACTAATCTTTTGTAAAAATACAAATAAACCAATATGAATTCTACTATTCACAAGATTGCCATTATGAATTAAAATTAGAAAAACAAATAAAAATTGAAACTTTTATTAAAATTAATTTTTTTAAAAAATAAATCAGATAACTTAAACCTTATTTCCCAAAAAAAAACCCTAACCCGACATACATAAAAAAAAATCTCATCGCCGTTGAAGAATTTTCTTCAATCCTTATCGCCGTATAAATCTCGCCGTCGCCGTTCACGAGCGCCGTTGCCGTTCATCTCGCGCCGTCGCCACTCTTGCTATCAACAACAAGCAACCATCTTTTATTTTTAAACATCCAATTTCCAGATACAAAGATTATCCTCTCCATAGTAGAATCTTTGAAGGAAAGAATCACAAGAAGGGATGAGATAGATGAGAAGCAAATAGAGAAAGAATAAGATAAAATATCATGAAAATGAATAACTTAGAGATTACAGTTGAAAACTAAAAGAATGATTGAGGAAGAAGAAGAAGGAGGATGTAAAAACCCTAATTATTTCGTGGGTATGCATTTTTTTTTTTTGAAATTTCCAATTTTCGTCATTAGTAAAATATGAAAATCTGCGATGTCATTTAAACAAATCTACGGTTAAAACTCTGCGGTAACATTGCTGCAATAAGTCTACCACAATAACTCTGCAGTCACTAAATATACTATTCTAGTAATAATAATATCTGCGGTAAAGGGAATTGCATCTAATCTTTGACGTTTTCAGGAACAATAACTCTGCGATAACGCAAAAAATATCTGCGGTAACTAAAAGGTTAATCTAGCAATTAAACTTTGGTCATAAAATCTGCGGCCACTAGTATGTGAAACAAACCTCTGCTGTAACTAAATTTTAAAATCTACGATGAAAATAAAAGTCTGCAAAATAAATCTACAGTAAAAAAATAAATCTGCCGTATAAATTCTAACAACTTTTGAAAATGGGAAAATCTGCTGTCTCTTTATTAGTTTTAGAAAATAAATCTACGGAGGCTAAAATATCTACGATGAATTCAAAAATCTACTACAACTAAGGCATATAAATCTACGGTACAAAGTAAATCTTCGAAGCAAATCTACGGAATAAAATAAATTTACAAAGTAAATCTGCGAGAAAATTTTAAATCTACCGTTCTAAAAAATCTGTGACAACGTCGAATCGTAGATTTATGCTGTAGATTTTTATGTCAGCGAAAAAAATGCTGATGTGGAATTAATTCATAATAGCATTTTCGTAAAGCCTTTTTTTTTTTACTCATGGTCTTAAGGGTATTTTTGTAATCAAAATAACTCATTTAACACTAATTTTTTCTATGTTAAGTTAGTAATTAAAGCAAAAATTAGTATTATTCTAGTAATTCTCCCATTAATAAAATAGAATTGAATTAAAAACTAGACCACCACCGAGGCACCCCACTGACCCCACTTGGTCTTTTTGGTTATTTTGGCTTTGGCTTACTGTTCTCTCGTTACATCTGCCACAAGAATTATAAAAGAAACTATGTGTTCTGAAAAGGAAATAATTAATTAATTACATATTAAATCTTATATTCACGCAATGCGCACATGATTTAGTCCATTCCATCTTTGTGCCTTGTTGATGCTATGCTAATTGCTTTAACAGAATGCTGTCTCAAATCTAGGCATTTTACCTAAATAGGAAGAACACAATCTAAGGGTTTATAAACAATTTTAATGTGTCATATATTTTATATATTTATGATATAAATGGTTAACTGTTTTTAGTTTCGTTAATTTAAAATCTTCTAATAATTGTCATGTTTCAGTTATCATCTACAAACAGTGAAAAAAAAAATTAAAAACATGCCTTCTCAAAAACTAACTTTGGGGTAAATGAAATTTTTTTTCTTTGTCTTCTACCTCACTCTCGCCTCTTCCTCTATTCTTCCCTTTTCTCTTTTCTCTTCGCCCTCCCTCTCTCTCTCTCTCTCTCCACCTAATCTCATCCTCCCTCTTAATATCTCTCCTAATTTCACACTCTCCTTCGTCCTCGTTCAATCAGGGTTCTCAATTTAGGGTTTTGTTTCAAATTAGGTTTTTGATTTAGGGTTTTGGTCTCAAACGCTCGTCAGAAGGTCCCAAGTAGAAAGTGTCCTCGGATCTCCTCTAAACCACGCTCGCGATCAAAGTCATCACATCAAAGACCCGTATCAAAGTCATCAAATCAGAATTACGGTTTCTAGATCTGTTTGGGGAGTGTTTCTATCTGTAATCAGTCTCGTTCATCTCTGTTTTGATTCTTAAGGGTTTTTTTTACCAGTGATTGAATTTGTGTTCTCTTATTTGTTGCAGATGGGTTCTGATAGGTTTTAATTTCAAGTCATGTGTTTGTTTAATGGATATGTGTCTACGTTGATGGTTTTGCGGAATCTGTGAATTAGAGAATTAGCTTAGTTTTTTTTTTATTTCCGTGTTTGGTTGCTTATGTTTCAATTCGTGGAGAGTGAGCAGGTTTAAAGAGTGGCTTATATTTTATATTTGATTTGTTCATAATATGAAAGAGTGTTGTGCTATGTAGGGCGGTCGACAAAGAAACTCTCCTCCCTTTTCATTCGTTGTAGCCATGTACGGTGGAGGTGGGTTTCTTTTTAAACCCTTGAACTGCTTTGTTGTTTCATATTTTGAGAATTATTGAGTTCTTCTATGCAAAGTTGTATATTGCGGTTGTTAATTTTAAGTTACTCAATTTTTCTTTACCAGTACATTCATCTGCTTTCTCTGATCAAATATTTGATTTGAACTTGTGTATATCACATGGGATGAACCTGAAATTCTGCCAAAAGTGAAGAGTTCCTTTGAGTTCCAATTTATTGTTCTTAGCTCTTGTTTCGTCTCTTTAGATTTCTTCTACAGATTTCTCTGTCTCATCTGATTAGGGATTTATAATCTGTCCATTAATATGTTTCTTCTAGGGTCTCTTATAGGAGATGCAGATTGATTGAAAAAGAAGAAGAATCATAAGAACACAGAGCTTCCAATTTTTCTGTTTTGTTTCACCGTGTTAAAGACTTCAGAATAATTTGCAGGATTTAGGAATGGTAAAATGGTCTGAATTTTTGTGGTAAATTAACAGAGTGATTTGTAAGTTTCAGGAAGTTGGGGATGATGCTATGTGTTTAACATCCAATATTCAAGATTTGTCTTCTGTCAATATCATCATTGTGGAATCTGAAGACATTAAGAAGAAACTGTTCAAGGATCTAGATGGTATAGAAAAGAGTTATGCGATTTTAGCTTCTAACACAAGTTCTATCTCCATTACTCGTCTTGCATCTGCAACAAAAAGACCCAGCCAGGTTCAATACTCTTTTACTTCCTCTGCTCAGATTAATCTAATCATGAGTTTCAGGTCCGAATATTTCAAACCGAATAAGTGTTTCTTGTTTGTCTATAGGTCATTGATATGCATTTAATGAACCTTCCTCCAATAATGAAACTGGTTGAGATGATTAACTAGTGTATAAATATGTCTGCAATGTTGTGTTTTGTTTTCCATGGATGTTAAGTCCAAAAAAAATACATATTAATCTAATTGGTAAAAGTTCTAATTATTGTAGTTTCCTGTAGTCACCAGCTCTACTTGGAGAAAATATCTATAACTTTGGGGAACTGTTAGCAAACCCCGTTGTAAGTTCTCCTTAGTCCTCAACATAATTATCCAGAAACTTGTCATGTGTAGATAAAAGGTTTCTTAATGATCTTTCATTGCTTGGGGTTAACCATACTGTTTTGGGATATGTTGACAGCTTCTAACTTTCATGTTATAGTGTTGCTTAGTATGGTAGATGGCTCTCTTATATGTAGTAAATCTCTGATGACAGTTGAAAAGTCTTCTCGGAACACATGTGGAATGGTTTTACCACATTCTCCAGGCATATAAAGAAGGGCTTTCTTATAGGTAATATCATACCAATGGGAGTGCTCTAAGCTGACACTGACAAGACCGAAGGAACCTGAATTTGCGACATCCCAACAAGTTCATCCTTTAAGAGTTAGCTAGGAGTGCAGAACTTGAGGAAGAGATGTGGGCAAAGATTCCCAAGTTTAAAGCTCGACATGTGAATAAGAAGGTGATGCATCTAGTTTCACCAAGTTATATTTGTACTTCAGAAATAGACAACTAATGTTGTAATTTGCATTAAACTTTTGTTCTATGTTCTTATCTATGTGATTTCAGTACTTACCTTGACATGTTCTTGTAATTTCTCTTTTTTTCATTTAATAAATCTTTGGTTAATTGACTATCTACAAAATAACTTGAACCAAATAGAAATTAGGTACTAAAAAAAAATTAAAAAAAAACGAAAAAACAATACAAATGCTGTTTTAAACGAAAAAATTGCATATTATAAATGCTATTGAAATATTGTAATTAACAGTTAAAAAACGCTGTATATAAGTAATTAATAACAAAATAGACTCGCTATTAAATACTATAACATTACATTAAAAAGACGCTATAATATATGACAATATAATAGCGCTACAAAAAATCGCTATCTAAAACTGTCGACCTATTATCATGGGTCATGTCATAGCGTTTTGAGATTTGCCATCGTATCTTTACATAGCGTTATTCTGGCGCTAAGAATACTCGTTTTTCTTGTAGTGTGATCAGCATCGATTTCTTTAAAGATGTTGGAGAAGTTGTTCATGTTCGAGTTCTGATAAACCACAAGCGCAAGCATATGGGCTGTGGCTATGTTGTCTTTGCTTCTTCTAAAGATGCAAAGAAGGTGAGACTAGTTTATTGTAATGATGAAAAAAGTATTTTAGACCAATGTGGTGGTGGCCTAATGGTAACACAAGGGATTGGTTCTCTTGTGCCCCGGGTTCAAACCCCCGTTGGTACAGAGAGGCATTCTTTAAATAGAAATGGACTACATACTGGCTCCGGGTACCGAGAGAGATTACGGGCCAAATGTCCAGAACTCCCGCGGTTTATCAAAAAAAGTATTTTAATAGTCGTTTGAAAATTATACAACTAGTTATTTGAAAGTAGGAGTGATGATTAATGTCTCTTATGCTGTAGGCGATACATAATAAGAATGGTGAATATTTGCATGAGTGCAAGATCATTCTTGCTGTGGCTAAGCAAGATCCATACATTCCACGAAACAAGTAAATTGGTTTTTTCATGTTATGGATATTTGTTTATGTAACACTGCCACTGGTTCTAACTTATTGCTAGAGTTTACAGTTGACTAACGCTATTATTTTTGTTAACTAGGTATAACAGAAATCACAAGGTTTGGTAAGTTTTGATGCCCTTTAACTATTTTGCATCTTGAGTGAAGTTTTTTTGGTATACATGGAGAGAGATCTCAAGGGTTTTTGATATTCCAGGTACAAAGACGACTACTACCTTCAACCAGAAAACCTTCTGATAGAAGAAGAAGACGAGACTATGGAAGGACTTGATGAAACTCCTGATTCTGTTGAGGTACTTGTTCTTTATATGTTCAAAATATGTCAGGCTCAAAAGAAACACTTAGCATTTCAGAACAGAAGAGTCAAAAAGATGACTTATTCTTGTTATGCAATTTATGCCCTTCTCTCTTTAAGAATCATGCTATAACACACTTGGCTGTTAAATTCAGGAAGCTGCCATTAGAAAAAAGACGCTTTATGTTGCCAATCTCTCTCCCCAAATCAAAATATCAGATATGTAAGTAGTTGCATCATAAATTTCCACTTTCCTTTTAGGATAAAGTTTTTCATGACTAATATTTTATCCTCCAATTTTGCAGCATCGATTTCTTCAAAAATGTTGGAGAAGTTGTTCGTGTTCAACTTACTGTAAACCAGATATGCGAGCCTAAGCGTGGCTTTGTTGAGTTTGCTTCTTCTAACCTAGCAAACAAGGTGAGATAAGTTTATAGTAATGATGAAAAAAATTATTTTAGTAGTCATTTGAAAAAGTATTGTATACTTGTGATGATAGTTATTTGAAAGTACCGTTGCTTATTAAATCTTTTCTACCGTAGGCTTTGCAAAAGAATGGTGAATTTTTGGACAATAGCAAGATCTATCTTAACGTAGAAAAATCGACGACCCAAGTAAATTGATTTTTCATGTTATGGAGATTTGTTTATGTAACTTATTGCTAGTGTTTTGATGCCGTTACAGAAGACTAACACTATTATTTTTGTTAATTAGGTTTTGCATAGATCACAAGGTTTGGTAAGGGATTTAACTATTTGCCTTTTAAGTTTTGTTATCAAGAGCACATTGAGTGAAGTTTTTGGTATAGATGGAGAGATCACAAGGGTTTTTGATATTTCAGTTACGATGACTACCTTCGACGAGAAAGCCTTCTGATAGAAGATGATGAAACTCCCAATTGTGTTGAGGTATTGTCCTTCGTACATCTTCAAAATATGTCAGGCTCATAAGAAACACTTAGTCTTTAGTAAGACTTATTCTGGGGATGAATCTTTAAATGAGGCTACTTTTTGTTGTTATGCTATTTATGTCCTTTTCTCCTTAGAGTCATGCTAACACACTTAACTGTTATATTCAGGGAGTTGCCATAAGAAAGAAGACGCTCTTTGTTATACAAGTAGTTGTTTGAAAGTATGATTCCTGATCGTTTATACCCTAGGCACTGGAAAAGAAGAATGGTGAATATCTGCAGGATTGCAAGATTTTGCTTGAGGTGGCTAGGACTGATCCACACCTTCCACCACCCAAGTAAATATATTTTCCATGTTATGGGGATTTTTTATGTAAAACTGGTTCTAACTTATTACTAGAGTTTTGATGCCATTACGAAAAAGACTTAACGCTATTATTTTTGTTAATTAGGTATTGCATAGATCACAAGGTTTGGTAAGGGATTTAACTATTTGCATCTTGAGTTTGTTAACAAGAGTACATTGGGTGAAGTTTTTGGAATACATGGAGAGATCACTTAGGGTTTTTGATATTCCAGGTACGAAGACTACCTTCGACGAGAAAGCCTTCTGATAGAAGAAGATGAGGCAGTGGAAGGACTTGATGAAACTCCCGATTATGTTGAGGTACCTGTTCTTATTATCTTCAAAATATGTCAGGCTCAGAAGAAATCGCTTAGCTGACTTATTCTGGAGATGAATCTACTTTTTGTTGTTATGCAATTTCCTTAGAGTCGTGCTAACACACTTGGCTGTTAAATTCAGGAAGTTGCCATAAGAAAAAGGACACTCTTTGTTGCCATTATCCCTCGCATAACTACGATAATAAATATGTAAGTAACACCTTTAGTTTCCTCTTTTGTTCTTGGAGCAAGTTTTTCATGATTGATATTTTATTATCCTCCACTTTTACAGCATCGATTTCTTCAAAGATGTTGGACAAGTGAGTCGTGTTCGACTTATTGTAAACCACAGGAGTGAGCATGTGGGTTGTGGTTTTGTTGAATTTGCATCTGCTAAAGAAGCAAAGAAGGTGAGAGTAGCTTTGTAGTAATGATGAAAAAAGTATCAAAGTACGATTGCTAATTAAATCTTTTATACTGTATAGGCGCTGCGTATTAAGAATTGTGAAAGACTGTGCGGTCGTAAGACTTTTCTTTTATGTGGTGAAGATGGCTCCATACCCTATCCGACCCAAGTAAATTGATTTTCGATATGGAGATTTGTTTTTTCTCTAACTTATTGCTATAGTTTTTGATGTCACTAGAGAAGACTAATGCTATTATTTTTGTTAATTAGGTACAACCTTGCAGAGATGATTTGGTAAGGGATTTAACTATTTGTCTTTTGAGTTTTTTTTTGTTATCAAGAGCAGTTTGGGTGAAGTTTTTGGTATACATGGAGAGATGACAAGGGTTTATTGATTTTTCAGGTACAGAGACTACCTTCGACGAGAAAGCGATGTAAGCTTTCTTTTAGAAGAAGAAGATGATGATGATTTGGAGATCAAACATAATGTGAAGAAACAGAATGTGAAGCTACCTAAGCTACCTATATTCTGCGGTACGAAGATTACCTTCTCTGACGATGACTGATAGAAGAAGATGAATTAAACTCTGGTGTTTATAACTTGTGATACAATGCAACTTTTGTTTTTATTACTTTGGTTTTTCTTATGTTTTTGTATGTTAAAATATGCTTGATTTTGAATGTTTTGTGTTAAATCATTATCAGCTTTCATTATTACCTAAGTAAGAAGAGCCCATATACGATTTGAACGGATTTTGTTGATAAAACCATAATCTCCCCAGGGACACAAATTTAACTCAAAGAAATCTCAGAACACAAAACACCATACAAGAACTCGAGCCACGGTGAGAAATAGAGGGAAATTTCTAGTTTGCGTGAGTGAATTAGAAGTTCAACTGAAATCATAAGAACAAGGTATAGGAACTTTTGACATAGAAGGGAAACAAATCGCAGGTGCAACAACTAAAAGAACTAGACTGGAGCTGGAACTAGAGTCAGTTCGTGCCTGTAAGATAGATCTTGAGACTTAGATTGCAAGCAAAGACCACTGAAATTGAGCAATTGGAAGCGCAAATCAGAGACATGGTTGCTAGAATCTCAGGACTTGACAAGACAATGGACAAGAGAGGAACTGAACTCTCTGCTTTAACTAAAAAACTTGAGGATAACAATTAAGAGTTTGACAGCTGAGAGCCTGAGATCGATATTGTAACGCCCCGACCGCCACCGTCCGTGAGCCCCCACACCCTCTCTAGGCCCGTGGGCCCCACCCTCGTTCGACGGCCGGTTTGTTATTTTTAGAGGCTCTAAAGACTTGTTTACTGTCCCTACAAATCACCACATGATCTTTCCCCGTGTTTTGGCCTCACTCACACGGTACCGACAATCACTTCCCGGTAGGTCACCCATCCTAGTGCTACTCCAGCCCAAACACGCTTAACTGTGGAGTTCTGACCGGATGGTTGACGGAAAAGATAAGTGCACTTTGGTGACATAGGTAGCCAAATCAATTATCTTAAGCCTCTCATCATGCACCACCATATACCAAAAACTGGGATGTTACAGATATGGCCTACGAGCATGAATACAGTTAATGTCTGCTCATAGACAATGTCAAAGACCACGAGAATATTCTAAAATACAGAAATGGTTTATCTGAGAATATTAAGGGTCTTGAAGTTGAGCTAAAGACTCTACAGAAACAGAGAAGCGAGCTCGAAGAGGAGCTGACAACATTCAAATTGCGCGATAAGATCAACGAGGCATGCATCTGCTGAAATATCAACAATCTGAAGGAATGATTGATATCAATTATCATTTATGATAATTGCTGATAGCAAATACTTTTATGTACATGTTAGTTTTGGTTTTGCTTATGCCCATGCTTCTTCATATTGTCATTGTGTTTTCTAAAAGTAAAAGGGTTGTGTTAGGGGATGAGCAAAATTACCTTACCGAATCGGATTTGTCTAAATAACCCAAATTGGACATATTTCTAAATTTATTTAGTATTTGATTTTGTTTGGTATTTTTATCAAAATTCGATTTTATAATCGGTTAACCGAAATTAAATTCAAAATATGAATTAGAAATTTTTAATATTTGTTTGTTAAGTCATTTATAATAGGGTTTTCTATACATATCTCTTTGTAACCCTACCCACCCGAGCTAAAGAAAAACTATCTCTATTTTCGATATTTATATTTATTTAGTTATGTTTTTCTTTCTTTTTTATTTTACTATTGTCTTTTCTAACTTCTTAGGTGAATTATTTTTATAGATGGATTCTAATCAAAAGTAGCTTTTATGGAGTAAAATGGTCATTGTGAAGCATTTGGGAATGCAAAGACAATGTGAAGATTTTTTATTTAATCTTTGAGAATTGTATATTGTTTTACATATTGCTTATCATTTCAACATTTTAGTGTTGAATTCTTTTCTATGATATTTGTTTCATTTTAGGATTCATAATATGATGTTTTGATGATATTTTTATACTCTAGTCTCTATGATATTGAGTTTTTAATCAGTATAAATAAAAGCATAATTGCACAATTTACTGAAATTATGTTTAAGATTAAACAAAAATTAATCAAATTTTAACACGAATAAGCCGAATTAACCAAACTCCAAACCGAATTGAATTAAGTTTAGTTCTTATTCGGAATTAATATTTCTATAACCGAATTTTCCGAATCCCGAATTTTCGAACCAAATTAAGTTTGGTTTTAATTTGGACCTAATATTTGTATATCGAATTGCTCGAATTCCTGAATTTCCCAAACAAACCAAATCGAATTAAGTTTGATTTTATTAAAGCCTAATATTTGTATACTAGATTTTCCAAATCAAACCAAACCGAATTAAATATTTTTTTATTTAGACCTAATATTTGTATATCAAAATCTGGAATTTCTCAAACCGAACCAAACCATTTCACAGAATGATCACTCCTTTGTGTGATAACATTTAGTTTATCAGTAAGACTATTTGGCTTTTTTTTTTTTTTTTTTAATCTGGATCCTCGCAGTTGGACGATGTTTGATTAAAATGTGTAGAATTATTTTTTTTTTTTAAATGTTAGTAAAATACTTAGCACACACTTGCGGAACACATACATACATTATACATGCACAAATTTGTATAATAAAATGTTTTTAAACCGTTGAAAAGAATTATAAAAAAGAAAACACAAATCTCAAGAGAGAGAGAGAGATGGGGTCGGCGACGGAAACGGCGGCGTATCGACTCACCCGTACGCTGATTTGCAACTGTTACTGAAATTGAAAATTAAAACTAAATTTAAAAAACAAAAAAAAAAAAAAACGGCAGAGGAAGAGTTTACGTTGTGTGAGTTTCTGGATTTCTCAACTTCTTCTTTGTGTGAGTTTTTATTTTCTCAAGAGTTTAAGGAATCAAATCAAAATCTCAAGAAATTTCTCTGGGGAAAACTTTACCTTCGTGAGTTTCTCTTTTAATTGTTGTTTTTTTTTTTTTTTTTCTCGCGAAAATTACAACAAAAATCGCATTAGAATCGATTATTAGTTTGGTTATCTAATTATATACACATATTCAGTTTTTTTTTTTTTTTTTTTTTTTTTGGAAATCATGGAAGATTGATTGATTGATTTAACTTACTATATTAGTCTAAATACAGATTTATTAATTTTTGAGATTTCTTACTCTATATATTGATAGAGGTTTCGTGTTCAATACTTTCAAATTTTTGTATTTTAGCAAATTGGTAGATCTTGTTTGATCCATATAACAATTTAGTCTAACCAATTTCTCAAATTATAAACTTGTTTTAGATGTGTTGAAGCTATGAAAATGTCTTAATTTTGTGTAATTTATGTAGAAGTTGTCTTTCTTGCAGGTGTAATATTTTAACAATGCGTTGCAAGGAGATAAGATCTTGGACATTTAAAGGTTTAGTGGCTGCATTTGTTGATCTTTCTGTAGCTTTTTCGCTACTTTGCGCCTCGGCTCTCGTCTATATAACCTCGAAGTTCCTCGGTTTATTTGGTTTGAATCTTCCTTGTCCTTGTGATGGTTTGTTTAGTGAGCCACATCAACATAAGAATAAGTGTTTTCAAGAGACTTTAGGGAATCTTCCTGTGAAAAAGATCACTTCTGTTCAAAGATGTGTGAAAAACAAAACACCTTTTGATTCAATTCTATGTAAAGAAGCTAATGGTTGTTGTGTTGGGAAGAAGAGAAAAGGAGGAGTGGGTAGAGATGTTGATGTCTTTAGTACTCCTTTTGTGGAGGAGGTTGAGAATAATGCTTCAGGGTTTGATCTTCTTACTTCGCAGAGTCGTAAAAAAGGAAGCTTTAAGATTAAGAGTAAGCGGCTTAGTTTCTATAAGTCGCCTTATGGTCTCAAGAACCATTGTCAAGGTAGTTTAGGCCATAAGAACTTTCCTCAGTCTCCTGCAAGCTTCATTGATTGTTTGAACGATGTTGACGAAAATGATCCTCTTCTTTTGAACTCCAAAGGTCGGTTAGCTTTTTATAGCTGAGAGTTTGTTGTTTAATTTTGGTGGTAAGTTATTATTACTTTTGCAATGATTTTGATTTTGATTCAAATTATGATAATATAGAAGGCGGAAGAACTTTGGAGGATGTGTCTTTGCGTAAAAGTGTTTCACTAAGTTCGGTTGGGAGTGAAGCTGGTGGACAGAACAAACAACCGGAAAGGACATTTTCATGGGCGGGAGAGGGTACATGTGGTTCCCCTGTGGATCTAACTTATAGTGGTATAACACAAAAGACGATTGAGATTTTAGAACAAGTGCTTGCGGAAGAACGAGCTGCACGTGTTGCATTAGCTCTTGAACTCGAGAAGGAGAGAAATGCTGCTGCGTCTGCTGCAGATGAGGCTTTGAGTATGATATTGCGGTTACAAGAGGAGAAAGCTTCGATAGAGATGGAAGCTAAGCAATATCAGCGGATGATAGAAGAAAAGTCTGCTTTTGATGCGGAAGAGATGAATATTCTCAAAGAAATTTTGTTGAGGAGGGAGAGGGAAAAACATTTTTTGGAGAAGGAAGTTGACAACTACAGGCAAATGTTTCTTGACACTGAGCAACCTCTGCCTAACACACCAGATTCAAAACCAGCTCAAATCGAAAGATCGGACACGCCACAACAGATGAGTCAGCCATGGAATGAAATGGAGACTGGGGATGATGTCTCTTCTGGATTCGAGATCTTCACTAATCAGATGGACAGTCGTCTTCTTGCACTTGGAAACAAATCAGTGCTTCCTGGAGAGGATATTGATAATGGTCAATCAAGAAGTGAGGAACTTAATGATGATCACGAGATAGCCAAACTCCTGATTGATGTAGAGCCGAAAGAAAGAGAAGAGCGTGGTTTTTCATTTCGAGAACCAGTATCAAGATCTAACAAAATCTCGGATTCTAAGAAGCTTTGTGAGGAGGACTCTCACAACAATGATTCCCCTGTACATGATATCCATGTAGTGACCAATGAAGATAACAAACTCCAACTACATGTTCCTTCTGATTATGCCACTCGAGATCTCAAACTCGACAGATCAAAAAGTGTTTCGGATACAAATTATGGACTTCCACCAACATGTCCACAAGGACAAAGGAACATGTCTCCCACTATGCGTAGAAACTCGATGTCAGCTGTTGACTATGAAAGACTGAAAATAGAGAGTGAAGTTGGGTTGCTAAGAGGACGTTTAAGAGCTGTACAAAAGGGACGAGAGAAGATCAGTTTCTCCTCGAAAGAACGGAGCAAAACAAGCCGGTTTAAGGAAGCTAGAAGATCGGTGCCTCTCAATTCTTCAAGCCCTTCATCCACAATGGTTAGTTTCATCCTTGTTTGATTTGATTCGAAGGACGAAAATTTGCCAAAAAATTATGATCATTTTGCTTGATTTAACAATGTAAAATTCATAGTTCTTTCTAGTTTAGTCTTCCATGGCTAAATCTTTAATGGTTTCAAATGGTTTTTTTTTGTTTTTTGTTGCAGGTAAAGGCGATGTCTATGACACTGGACCTGCATAGTGCTTGAAGCCTTCGACTACAAGGTATGCACTTAACTCAAATAACACGAAACAAATATACACCAAGTGAAAAAACCCAAATTTTGGTTTTGTTTGTCGAACACATTGTACTCCAAACGACGTCGTTTTTGGTTTTGTTTGTCGGACACATTGTACGCCAGACGACGTCGCTTTCGAATGAAACCAGTGACGCTTTTGTGGCCGGTCTTAAAATAATACTGTATATTGTCGGATGATGACTACTTTGTAGTTTCTCTCTTTCCATTGTTTTGTCCTTTTTTCTATTTCTGTCCTTTTTTCATATTAGGACATTCCTTCAATTTTTAAGGAAAATTACATAATCTTGTTAGCTGGTAATTCTTTTTCTTTTTTTTTTGAAATATTTATGTATAACATTATGAAGACTTTCATATAATTATATATGTTTAGGGTTTATAGTAAGTAGGTCTAGGCGTTCGGATTTCAGATTGTGATCGGGTTAGATAATTGGATTTCGAATTTTTTGGATTGGAATATTCAAAATCCGAATAGGATCCGTATGTTTTTCGGATTGGTTTCAGTTCAGATTTTTCGGATTCAGATTGGATTACAAATTTTATTAAAAATCTGAAGTGTAACATCCGATTTACGATTTACGCGATCTAAATCATTTGAAATTATCCGATCCAAACTAAGCATGTGATGAAAAAACTAAACTTAACAAAATGAAGAAGCCCAACGAACAATATAATGATACAATCGGCACATTGGCTAGAAAATATACCTTGGTAGTTGGCATTAATTAGTTTAGTTGAAAATGATGTCCTAAGACGTGGTTATCCAAATTCTTTAGGCTTTAGGTTTACGTGTCTTAATTTTTAAAGTCCACTACGATCAATGAAGATATTGTGTATCTGATTCCGAAAATCAAGAATCATCACAATTAATTATAAGTGATCGTGATCAAAACCTTTTTTACGTTTAAGTTATTCAGTGATATTAATGAAATTTTTTTTTTTGGATCGTGAGGTTCCCTCGAGGACCTTACAGTATACGTTTAAGAACGGAAAAATGATTGTCAACTATACAAGCTAGTATATAACAACACATCTTAACTAATATATATAAAAGTTTCTACATCAGTTGATAGTTAATGCATGGTGATATATATCAAGAAACAAAAACTATATCGTAAACCACATTTCTGTTGTTCTTAAAAATAATCAAGAGAAAAAAAAAATTTATAATAATAATCAACAGAACCCTCAAATTAATATGCTAAGAACCCTAATAAAATCAGGATCTTGCCTCAGTAATAATATGTTTCTATTATTTATATCCATGAAATAAGGTTCTTGCCTCAATAATTAAGTTTGATTGGAATTTAAATATTCACGAAAATCCTCAGAGAAACCAGAAGTATGTTATTTTTATTCCGAAAACAGTTATTGATTTGAAAATAACAAAAAGACTGTTTCAAAACACAAAGAAAAACAATAAAATTAATTTGGGTATGTGTGGGGGGGGGGGGGGGGAGGGGGACTACTATTAGAAATATTACTTGGGTATGTTTGGGTAAAAATAATTTGGGTATGTTTGGGTAAAAATATTAGAAATAAACTTATCTGTAATGTGAGATATATTATTCTTCGTCTAACCTAAAAAAAAAAAAGAGAAAGCACAAAGCACGAGGTACATAATTATCTAAAATAAGCTTAGTGTAGTTATTTTATTTTGTAATCGATAATGTAAGACTTTTTTTATGTATAAAAAGGAATACTTCTCTTACTCTATATCCAAACAAGAGAGAACCAAAAAAAAAAAAAACTAATAAGAAAAAAAAAAAAAAAAAAAAAAGAATCGATGGAGAATATGAAGGTTATTAGAGATATAGATTGATTGTTGGTTTAGTCCGGTTATTTATATTTGGTTATCTCTTATTATACATGTATATATATTACATTTGTACATTCATTTGAGATTAATGAAGATAGTTTATTTACATTCGCTTCTCTAATATGGTATCAGAGCGATCTGTAACAAACTACTCCGATCCGTAACAACCTCCAATCATCTCTTCCTTTTCTTTTCTTCTTCATTGATTACATCATTTGATCGATTATCATCTTATTCCTTCCGCACACTTCTTTACGGATCATCTCTTCATTCTTTTTGAGCTTCGATTTCTTCGATCTGAGCTCCGTTTTCTTCGATTTGAGCTGTAATATCTTCAGTTCAAGCTTCGATTACACTTTGATGGCGAAGAAAGGTACTAAATCACGGAATCGAGTGATTTCTTCGGATCCAGAATCTCCGATTGCTTCCGAACATCTCCGTCACATGCAAATGTTGATTCTCGAGCTGTTTCTGTCAATCGAAGCCATTCTGAAACTTCTCAACCTCACGGCTCTGCTACGAAGACTCATTCAGCTTTGGAATCCTTCGATAGCAATCAGAGTGCATTTACCTTACAATCCTCCGATTCTCCTGGTTTGTCTCTTGTAACTCACAACTTAGATGGAACCAATTACAATAGCTGGCGTGTAGCTATGACTATAGCATTAGAATCGAAGGATAAGTGGAGTTTTGTTGATGGATCTTTGCCTCAGCCTGATGAGTCTGATAGGATATTCAAGATTTGGAATCGTTGTAACAGCATGGTTAAGTCATGGATATTGAATGATGTGAACTCAGAAATCTATGATAGTATCTTATATTTTGATGATGCTTCCGAAATCTGGATTGATCTGCAGCAGAGGTTCAATATTAGCAACTTACCTCACAAATATCAGCTTGAACAAGAGATTTTGTCTCTTCGCCAAGGATCTTTGACTCTGTCTGCATATTATACCAAACTAAAGACTCTTTGGCAGCGATTGGCAAACACTAAGACACAGAAAATGTGTAAATGCAACTGTGGAAAGGTTGATGAGTTGATAGAGGATGCAGAGACAAGTCAAATAATACAGTTTCTCATGGGATTAAATGATTCCTATGCCAACATACGAGGTCAAATCATCAATAAGAAGAACATGCCAAGTCTGAGTGAGATTTACAATATGTTGGACCAAGATCAAGGACAGAGAACTGTTAGCTCGACTACTAAGGGGTTTGTTCCTTCTACTGTTCCTCCTATTGCCTTTCAAGTTGCTGGTAAAGTTCAAACAGATTCTGTAGTTGAGTATGAAGGCAGTGTTAATGCGACTAATTATCAACAAAAGCCGCGTCATGTTTGTACTCATTGTGGAGTGGTTGGACATCTTAAGGAGAGGTGCTATAAACTACATGGTTATCCACCTGGTTGGACAAGTAAGAAGAAGGTCAATTCATCCTCTTCTCAATCTTCACATGTATTCACATCCACTCCAAAGATTGTTCCTAGTTCTGCAACTACTCCAAGTACAAACTTGACTGCTCTTCATTCATTGGATATTGTCTCTACTCCAAAACCGACTCAGATTAATTCAATGGGAGAGAACCTAACCACAGATCAGATTCAGGTTATCATCTCCTACTTTAGTTCAAGACTTCACTCCACTGGTGCCACTCCCACATTAGCTGTTTCACAAGCCTCAACTTCAACTTCTGTACCAAATACTACACCAGTATCTGGTACTTTCCTCACTCTCTATTCAAATAACTATTATGACATGCTCACTTCTAATTCTTCTGAAATCAACATCTCTCATAGTTCTTGGGTGATAAATTCAGGAGCCACTCATCACGTTTGCAACTGTAGCTCTAGCTTTTTAAGTTTTCAAAATCTAGACAACACCTTTGTGAATTTGCCTAATGGAACTACAGTGAGCATTATCGGAATAGGTTCAGTTAAATTGAGTGATAAAGTTGTGTTGCTTGATGTTTTGTTCATTCCGGTTTTCAGATTTAATCTCTTAAGTGTCAGCATGATAACAAGAACCTTGGAGTCAATTGTTAGCTTTACTTCAACTGATTGTTTTATTCAGGATCTTACTCGGGAATTGATGCTTGGTCAAGGTAGTCAAGTTTCCAACCTATACATTCTGGATATGAATAATACAGAGTCTACTTTTGATATTTCAGGTAGCATTGTTCCTTCTTGTTCTGTCATTTCAGTAGATTCTCACTTGTGGCATACTAGATTAGGACATCCCTCACAGTCTAGAATTGATGTTCTTGCTGATGTATTGCCTATTTTGAAATCAAATAAAATTAAACATTGTTCTATCTGTCCTTTAGCAAAACAAAAGCATTTGCCTTTTGCATCTAATTCAAACATTTATCAAGCATCATTTGATCTGATTCATATAGATACTTGGGGTCCTTTTGCTAGTCCCACTTATGATGGTTTTAAATATTTTTTAACCATTGTGGATGGTCATAGTCGAGCCACTTGGATCTATTTGTTAAAGTCCAAATCAGATGTGCTTTCTGTGTTCCCTGGTTTCTTACAATTGATTGAAACACAATATAATGCTAAAGTCAAAGCTGTTAGGTCTGACAATGCTCATGAACTTAAATTCACAGAGTTATATCTAGCTAGGGGTATAGTAGCCTTTCATTCTTGTCCAGAAACTCCCCAACAAAATTCTGTAGTTGAACGCAAACATCAACATATTCTTAATGTTGCTCGATCCTTGATGTTTCAGTCACAAATACTATTAGATCATTGGGGGGATTGTGTCTTAACCGCAGTATTTTTAATCAATAGACTACCAACTCCTGTCTTAGATAACAAAACACCTTATGAGCTTTTAACAAACAGACCTCCTGATTATAGTCAACTTAAGACTTTTGGTTGCTTATGTTATGTTTCAACTTCTACCAAACAGAGACACAAATTTCAACCTAGAGCTAGAGCATGTGTTTTCTTAGGTTATCCTTCAGGCTTTAAGGGTTATAAAATTTTGGACTTAGAGAGCAATGTTGTTTCAGTTTCAAGACATGTCATATTTCATGAGGATATTTTTCCGTTTGTTTCTTCTACATTGACAGAAGAAACGCGGGCCTTCTTTCCTCATCTTCCTTCTTTACCTTCACAATCCGATGAACATTTGCACTCTGCAAATCCATCTTCCGATACTCCTCAACATCATGATGAGATATCATCTGAGAATTCTTTGCCCTTGGCATTAGATTCTCGACGACCAACCAAACTTCCAGCATATTTGCAGGAATATGAACTAAATAATACCCATTTTACAACTCCTTATCCTATATCTAACTATATCTCTTATAATAAATTGTCCATTTCCTTTTGCTCTTTTATTCAAAACATCACCCTTACCACTGAACCCCGTTCATATTCTGAGGCTAAGAAATGGTTAGTGTGGTGTGATGCTATTGGTGAGGAGCTTGGTGCTATGGAAAGGACTGGTACTTGGCTGATTTGTAGTTTACCACCAGGCAAGAAAGCAATAGGCTGTCGATATGTGTTCAAAATCAAACACAATTCTGATGGTACTATTGAGAGATATAAGGCTAGATTGGTGGCAAAGGGTTACACTCAGGAAGAAGGTGTTGACTTTGTGGATACTTTTTCTCCGGTTGCTAAACTCACCACTGTCAGAATTCTTTTGGGTATTGCTGCAAAATTGAATTGGCATCTTACTCAATTGGATATTTCAAATGCTTTCCTTAATGGTGATTTGGAAGAGGAAATATACATGGAGTTACCACCTGGTTATGAAGTTCCAGAAACTCTGAAATGTGAAGGAAGAATGGTTTGCAAGTTGCAGAAATCCATTTATGGCCTTAAGCAAGCCTCAAGACAGTGGTTTCTCAAATTTTTAACCACTATTTGCTCATTTGGTTTTCAGAAATCATATGGTGATCCCAGCATGTTTACTCGGTTTACTGATGGGATTTTCATCGTTATATTGGTGTATGTTGATGATATAATCATAACAAGCAGTGATTACAGTGTGGTTCCAGCATTGGTAACAGGTTTGAGTGCTCAGTTCAAGCTCCGAGATCTTGGTTGTTTGCAGTATTTTCTTGGCTTGGAAGTTGCTAGATCTTCTGAAGGCATTTCCATTTGCCAACGAAAATATGTCTTGGAATTGTTGACTGATACTGGTTTTCTTGGCAGCAAACCTTCATCTATTCCCATGGAACCCAATCATTCTCTTCACAAGAATGATACTCCTCTTCTCTCAGATGCAGAATCATACCGCAGATTGATTGGCAAACTCCTATACTTGTGTACTACTAGACCTGATATCTCCTTTGCAGTAGGGAAACTTTGTCAATTCTCTTCAGCTCCTAGAGAGGTTCATCTACAGGCAGCTCACAAAGTCTTGAGATACCTCAAAGGGACTATTGGCAAAGGTCTATTCTATTCTTCTGATCCAGATCTTACACTCAAAGGATACACTGACTCTGATTGGAATTCCTGTCCAGATACACGAAGATCTGTCTCAGGTTATTGTATGTACATTGGAGATGCATTGGTTTCTTGGAAATCCAAGAAGCAAAAAACTGTTTCTTGCAGTTCTGCAGAAGCAGAATACAGAGCCATGGCCTATGGCACTAAGGAATTGATTGGGATTGCTAAGATCATGAAAGAGTTTCGCTTGCCAACCTCAGCTTCGGCTATATTGTATTGTGACAATACAGCGGCTCTCCACATTGCCAAGAACCCGGTTTTTCACGAGCGTACTAAACATGTGGAGAACGATTGTCATCTTGTTCGTGAAAAGGTTGAATTGGGATTCTTGAAGACTCTTCATGTTCGATCTGAGCATCAACTTGCGGATGCATTGACTAAACCTCTATATCCAGCTTTATTTCGTACATTGATATCCAAGATGGGTCTTCTCAACATCTATGAAGCTCCATCTTGAGGGAGGCTATTAGAGATATAGATTGATTGTTGGTTTAGTCCGGTTATTTATATTTGGTTATCTCTTATTATACATGTATATATACTACACTTGTACATTTATTTGAGATTAATGAAGATAGTTTATTTACATTCGCTTCTCTAATAAAGGTTGAAACCATCGGCAAAGAAATCATAAAACCATCTTCCAAAATGCCAAATGATCTCCAAACTCTCCAACTCTCTATTTATGATCACATCCTCCCTCCTGTTTTCACGGTCGCCTATCTTTTCTACACCAAAGATGATTTGATGATCTCTCGAGATCACACTTCCCACAAGCTCAAGACTTCTCTATCCAAAACCTTGACCAAGTTCTACCCTCTTGTCGGAAGAATCACCGGCGTCACCATCGACTGTAACGACGAAGGAGACGTTTTTGTCGAAGCTTGTGTCGACAGCTTTACTCTCTCTGGGTTTCTGAGATCCCCAGATTTCAATGCTCTCAAATAGTTACTTCCTCTAAATGATGTTCAAAACCCATACGAGGCTTTGCTTTTGGTTAAAGCGACTTATTTCCAATGCGGAGGTATGGCCATAGGAATCTGCATCACTCACAAAATCGCAGACGCAGCCTCCATCTCGACTTTTGTTCGGACATGGGCTGCTATTGCTCGAGGAGATGCTGTGGCAGGTCCTGAGTTTGCTGCAGCAAATGTCTACCCACCAGCCAATGAGGCCTTTCAGTTTCCAGTGGACGAACAAGCCAACAAGAGAAGCAGCACAACGAAGAGATTTGTTTTCGATGCGTCTAAGTTGGATGAGCTTAGAATCAAAGCCGCAGGTTCAGAAGCCAATATTGACAGGCCTACGAGGGTGGCAAGCCTCACTGCGCTTCTCTGGAAATGCTTCGTCGCAGCTTCATCGTCAACAAATTCTACTTTTGATCTGAAAGTGTTGATCCAACTAGCTGACTTGCGTTCCAAGATACCTTCACTTCTGCCACAAAGCTTAATCGGAAATGTCATGTTCTCTTCGGTGGTTTTGAGTGTTGGTCGAGAAGGGGAAGTCAAAATGGAAGAAGCCGTTAGAGAGTTAAGAAAGAAGGGAGAGAGGACTTACGAACTGTGATCCAAGAAGAGGATGGGACGTCATCTTCAATGATAGGTTCTAAACTAGCAAATCTGATGCTTACTAATTACTAGCAGATGAGCTATCAGACTCACGAGCCCTACACCGTTAGTAGCTGGTGCAAGCTACTACTTTACGAGGCCAGCTTTGGATGGGGATCTCCAGTTTGGGTTGCTGGAAATGTGGCTCCGGCATTAGGAAATTTAGCCATGTTGATCGATTGCAAGGACGGAGAAGGAATTGAAGCGTTCGTCACACTACCTGAAGAAAACATGTCGTTCTTCGAGCAGAACCCAAAACTGCTCACCTTTGCTTCCCTAAACCCAAGTGTTTTGGTCTAAGTCATTTTTTTCAAAATGTAATCTATTGTTCTGAAGATAACTTCTTTGGTCCGTCTCTGTTGTTACGTTTCTGTTTCTTTAATGCAACTTCTGTTGCAAAAATAATATTTTTTTTATCTTTGTTTTATTATATTTTCTAAAGTCAGTTTTCAATCATAACGCAAACCCAATCCATAACGTGAGTCTTAAAACTCGCAATCGAAGATTTGATATTGTTTGGAAAGATTAAAAGGGTAGACTCCTATATGAAGGTATAGATCTATAATAGTTGAATCAAGCGAAATAGATTTTTATTGATATAATCAGAGTTACGGAGAGATATTGAAGTTTGTTTGATTGTTTTCAACTCTATCTAGAGAAACTTAATTTGAATTTAATTATCTCGTTTAGGAGCTCGAAATTCGTTTCTCATGGTCTTAATGAATAATGCTTGAGTTATCATATCCTTTTTGCTACTTTCATGTTAACTCAAGTAGTTATCCTTATCTTTGGGATAGTTCTCCCACCTTTTACTTGAACCTTCTTTCTAGTTTATGTTAATTTACTTGAGTGAGGCCTTTTTCATTTTGATATATAATGTTAACATGGGCAAAATCCTGTGAGTATCGGGAACGATAAGGCTTGACCTTCATTATGAGTTAGACTCTAGAATCTTAATAGTTAGAGTTTAGGATGAGAATAAAAGAAAGATTTGGTAGTCTTGTTGTTGATTAAAATAGGTGTTTGGTAAAGAAAAGGAAGAAAAGATGGTGGAAATGAATAAGAAAAAAAAAAGCTCTAGGGATTGATAATAAAAGTAGTTATGGCTCTACCAATTACAAGTGTGCCTTGAAAGCTTCATCTAAAAGAAAGTTATGAAAAGAAAGAAACATTAATAAGAAAACGAGCGAATAAGATTAGAGTAGCCAAGGAGAATATAAAAAGTGAAAAGAAGAGTCATTGGTTTGAAAAGAAAACAAAAATCCCTTAGAGAGCTTAGTAAAATAAATGAAAATGTTTTGAAATTGGTGAAGTTTCAAAAAGAAAGATTTGTGGGTTTAAGGCCTCTAGAGTTAAGCTTCACCACAAACGACGGAGGATCTGGATCTGATGAAGCTTCACCATAAACATTAGCAAACTCCGAATAAAGTTCACTTTTGCTTTTTCCAGTCTCTCTAAGCTTCGATTTCACAAATGTGATATTCGTTTCTCTAAACTCACCGTCGTCTCCGTCTTCGTCGGTGGAACGAGTCCAACTGAGTGAAATGGTACAATTGAGATCAAATTAAATCAATACAACTGAGAGAGGTGGTACAACTGAGATCAATTTAAATAAACACAACTAAGTGAAATGGTATAATGTAACTGAGATAAGTAATTCGGTACAACTAGATAATTCCAGTTGTATCAGTTGTCTGACAACTAAGTGAACTGGTACAACTGAGATAAGTAATTCGGTACAACTGGATAATACCAGTACCAGTTGTATCAATTGTTCTATTATCTCTTAGGTATACCATGTGAACCAGTTGTCTTATTTCATTAAGGGTAAAAACATAATATTACATATTAAGTGGCATTTCTGCCCCAGAATCCATGTGGATCTCCTTCTCAATCTTACTCTATTTGCACGCCAGATTAATGTTTTTCAATTTGTGGCATTTCTGTCCCGGACTCCATGTGGATCTCCTTCTCAATCTTACTTCGGACATTTCTGTCATGCTCATCTATGTCGCTCCTGCATAATTTTTGGAATTGTCGCTTATAAGCTTTGTTGTTTTCTACACGAGAAACGTAAAATACATACACTATACGTATAAATCGAAATTGCTCATTCCAACGATCCTATCCTTACGTACGTAAATATAAAGCCAACGATTTAATCCTTATATCCAAAAGATCAACACATTCTTATCTAAGAATTTACATGTATGATTTAGAGAGATAAAGCCTACCTTAAGGCCAGTGGGGGGGGGGGTCTATGAGCCACTTCAGCAATAAATAGGCACGTGTCATGTGGGTTCTTCCAACTCCAGTTCTCTCTTCAGATAACCAAACAATAGTCACCATTACCACCAAAGACAGATGACAAAAAAAAAAACACCTAAACGAGTCAATGCTAATACCATGAAGCAATGACTTCCCTTATTAGTAAAACTAGCTTTGCCAGTATTAGACTATATTGAGTTGATTTGTTGTAAACCACCGGTATTGTGTAAACCGGATGGTTCAATATGTGTGTATATAAATACAATGTATGCACATTAAACATAATCAAGAGAAATAAACGAGATTGACAAACTTCTAACAACCTTCTTCTTCCTTCTTCTTCTTCGATTCATTGTAACATGGTATCAGAGCGTTGAATCTTCAAAATTCAACTCGATTTCTCCATTCTTTCGCATCCTTTGGTCTTCGATCGTCCATGGAATTGTTCGATTGAGCTCTTTTTTTTTTTTTTTTTCTGCAACTCTGACGATCTCATCGTGATTCTTTGATTCCGGCTAACATCGAAGCTTTCCGATGGTGAGAACTTTCAAATCTACTCGTCGTACGGTTCGCGCTGCTTCGTCAGGTCGCAAATCGGCAAATCGCGATGATGATTCTGGTGATGACGAGGTTCCCGAGCAGACTCAAGAAACTCGATCTCCGTCAATCGAGTCACCTGAGAGTATTCATTCTCCATATTATCTCACAAATGGTGATAATCCAGGTCATTCTCTTATTTCAGAGGTCTTAGATGGCATGAACTATGATGATTGGTGTATAGCTATGAAAATCGCTTTAGATGCGAAGAATAAAATGGCTTTCATTGATGGATCTGTGCCTAGACCGAGTGAATCAGAGAAGATTTTTAGGATTTGGTCACGGTGCAATAGTATGGTGAAATCTTGGTTGTTGCACTCGGTTTCCAAACAGATTTACAAAAGTGTATTACGTTTTGATGATGCATCTGAAATCTGGCAAGATTTGGCTACTCGGTTTCACATCACAAATCTTCCACGTTCTTATCAATTGTCTCAGCAAATTTGGTCTCTGCAACAAGGATCTATGGATCTTGCAACCTATTATACCACTTTGAAGACTCTGTGGAACGATTTGGATGGTGCTGATTGTGTGAAGACTTGTAAACACTGTGACTGTTGCTCAGCCATGGATAAAAAGATGGAGCATGCTAGAGTGATCAAGTTTCTGTCTGGTTTAAATGACTCTTATGGAGTTATTAGAAGTCAGATCATAATGAAGAAACATGTTCCGAAACTATCTGAAGTATACAACTTGCTAGATCAGGATCATAGTCAAAGAAGTATCGTCCCTGTGCAAAATGCTGTTGCATTCAATGTCTCTGCACCACCTGCAGTGCCAGCTTCAGTCAATGCCACTTATGGTAAACCACAAAAAGTTATATGTTCTCATTGTGGCTACACAGGACATACTGTTGACAAATGCTATAAAATTCATGGTTATCCGGTTGGATTCAAACACAAAACCAAGGCACCATCAGAGAAGCCCACTCAAGTCAAGCCAGTGGTAGCTCAGTTTGCATTGGCCGATTCTGCACCTAATGAGTTGTTCACTGGATTGGCTAAAACACTCACTAAGGATCAGATAAATGGGGTGATTGCATATTTCAATTCTCAACTTCAGACAGACACAAATTCATCAGTTGCTTCTACTTCTACCTCAGGTGCTACCATAACAGCTCTACCTGGTATGGCTTTTTCCTCCTCTACTCTATGTTTTGTTGGAATTTTGAGAGCCACTGGGAATGTGTTGTCATCTGATAGTTGGATTATAGACAGTGGAGCAACTCATCATGTTTGTCATGATAGAAGCTTATTTGTGAATTTATCTGAGACCTTGAACAATTCAGTCACATTACCCACTGGTTTTGGGGTTAAGATAACTGGCATAGGTCAGGTGAGATTGAATGAGTTGATTGTGTTGAACAACGTTCTCTATATACCAGATTTCAGATTGAATCTTTTGAGCGTAAGCCAGTTGACTCGTGATTTGGGATATAGAGTAAGCTTTGACACAGATTCCATAATACAGGATCCTATCAGGGCGTTGATGATTGGGAAAGGTGATCAGATATCTAATCTCTATGTTCTGGATTCACAGTCTCTTATACAAGAAGATCCTTCATCATCACAGAATACATACTTTGCTAATGCTGTTGTAGACACTGGTTTATGGCATAGTAGATTGGGTCATCCATCCTTGTATACAAGTAACATTGTCACTGATGTACTTGGTTTTAAACAAAGGAATAAAAAAAAGTTTCATTGTGGTATATGTCCTCTTGCTAAACAAAAGAAGCTTTCTTATATTTCCAAAAACAAGATATGTGATTCAGTTTTTGATCTGCTTCACATAGATATATGGGGACCATTCTCAGTGCCTACAGTTGAAGGGTATCGATATTTTCTCACTATCGTAGATGATCATACCAGAATAACATGGTTATATCTTTTGAGAAACAAGGCTGAAGTTTTGCAGGTTTTTCCTGATTTTTTGACTATGATAGAAAATCAGTATAAGGCAAAAGTGAAAGGAGTACGGTCAGATAATGCTCCTGAACTGAAGTTTGTTGATTTGTTCAAGGCTAAAGGCATTGTCTTATACCACTCATGTCCAGAAACTCCAGAGCAAAACTCAATAGTGGAACGAAAACATCAGCATATTTTGAATGTGGCCAGATCGCTTATGTTTCAATCGAAGATGCCTATGGAATATTGGGGAGATTGTGTATTGACTGCTGTTTTCTTGATTAACAGATTGCCAACAGCTCTTCTCAAAGATAAGTCTCCATATGAAGTTCTAACTTCAAAGAAACCTGAATATACTGGATTGAGAGTTTTTGGGAGTTTGTGTTACAGCTCAACATCTTCGAAGAACAGAAACAAGTTTCAGCCAAGAGCCAAAGCTTGTGTTTTTCTTGGATATCCAGCTGGTTACAAAGGATACAAGCTTTTGGATTTGGAAACAAATAGCATACATATCTCGAGGAATGTGGTGTTTCATGAAACTATTTTTCCTTTTCATAAAGGTACTTCTGAGTATTCTATTCCTGAATTCTTTGAAGAGGGCAATGATAGCACGGATTCAATTTCTTCAGAATCATCAACTTCTTCTATTCCTGTAGTTGTGAGTAATCCTCAACCTATGAGTTTAACTCCTACAGTTGTGAATACGAATGAGGCAAATCCTGAAGTTAGAAATATTGTTGCTGCAACTTCTGATAAGAACATCAATGATAAAAGGAAATCCAAAGCACCTGCATATCTGGGAGATTATTACTGCAATTTGGCTACAACAGGAGTTGAATATCCTCTGTCAAAATATATGACATATGACAGATTGTCTGAGTCTTATAGAGCATATGTTTGTTCGGTTACAAAATATGCTGAGCCGAGTTCTTTTACACAAGCAAAGAAATCTACAGATTGGTTGAAAGCCATGAATGAAGAACTACAAGCCTTAGAGGGTACAGCAACATGGGAGATATGCTCTTTGCCTCCGGATAAGAAAGCAATTGGTTGTAGATGGGTTTATAAAGTAAAGCTCCAGGCAGATGGAAATTTAGAGCGATACAAAGCACGCTTGGTTGCAAAAGGCTATACACAGCAGGAGGGAATTGACTTTGTTGATACTTTTTCTCCAGTGGCTAAAATGACTACGGTTAAAACATTATTGGCTGTGGCAGCTGCTAAAAAGTGGAGTCTACACCAGTTAGATATCTCAAACGCATTCCTTAATGGAGATCTTGAGGAGGAAATCTATATGACACTACCACCTGGTTATACACCCAAAGAAGGAGAATCACTTCCTCCAAATGCAGCTTGTAAGTTGCACAAATCCCTTTATGGTTTAAAGCAGGCTTCACGCCAATGGTTCATAAAGTTTAGTACTACTTTGATGAGTCTAGGCTTTCAGAAGTCTCATGCTGATCATACTTTGTTTGTGAGAAATGTTAATGGCAAATATATCACAGTCCTTGTGTATGTAGATGACATTATCATAGCCAGCAATGATGATTCAGAAGTTGATTTGTTGAAAGAAGATCTGAAGAAGGCTTTTAAGCTCAGGGATTTAGGACCGGTGCAATACTTTCTTGGTTTAGAGATTGCACGATCTGAATCTGGTATTTCAATTTGTCAAAGGAAATACGCATTGGAATTATTGGAAGAGACTGGTTTGTTGGCTTGTAAGCCCTCTAGCATTCCAATGGAACCAAGTATCAAATTGGTAGGTGATGGAGATGAACCGATGATGGATGATCCAGCTTCTTATAGACGTTTGGTAGGCAAGATGATGTATTTAACCATCACTCGGCCTGACATTACCTTTGCAGTCAACAAGCTGTGTCAGTTCACTTCTGCACCAAAGGAATCTCATATGCAAGCGGCTCATAAAGTCATGCATTATGTTAAGGGAACTGTTGGCAATGGTTTATTTTACTCTGCTACAAATGACTTGGTACTAAAGGGATTTACAGATGCTGATTGGGGTTCATGTCCTGATACAAGAAGATCAACATCAGGATACTGCATGTTTCTTGGAGATTCTCTTATATCCTGGAAATCTAAGAAACAAAATACTGTGTCACACTCTTCAGCAGAATCAGAGTACCGAGCTATGCAGTATGCTGTAAGGGAGATCGCTTGGCTTGTTAATCTGCTTCGAGAGTTCAATGCACCACAAGACAAACCTGTAGCGTTTTTCTGTGACTCTACTGCAGCTATGCACATTGCCAATAACCCTGTTTTTCACGAGCGTACAAAGCATGTGGAGATGGACTGCCACATAGTTCGTGATCGCATTGTAAGTGGTTTAATCAAGACCTTACATGTCAAGACAGATCAACAGATTGCAGATGTCTTTACCAAACCTCTATTCCCGGCGCATTTCAAATCTTTGATCGGCAAGATGGCACTCAAATCAATCTACATGCCATCTTGAGGGAGGGTATTAGACTATATTGAGTTGATTTGTTGTAAACCACCGGTATTGTGTAAACCGGATGGTTCAATATGTGTGTATATAAATACAATGTATGCACATTAAACATAATCAAGAGAAATAAACGAGATTGACAAACTTCTAACAACCTTCTTCTTCCTTCTTCTTCTTCGATTCATTGTAACAGCCAGTATTTGAGTTTCTTCTTCCAACAGCTTGATTCTTTCAATATCAATGTTAAGAATACTTTGTACGGCTGTCGTGTTGTCACCAACCATTTTCATGGTACTGTTGGATTGAGAAAGTTCATGAAGTTTTTGTTCCTTGAGAAACAAGGTAAGGTTTGGGGTTTAGAAGGATGATGATCAGGACATTGATATTGAGATTGGGTTAGCTGAGGAAAAGATTCTAGAAAGTTCCAAGGTATAGAAGCTGCCGGAGATTGCAATCTCAATGGATATTTCTTAATCCAATCCAAATTCTGAAACTCCTGAGGATACTCCTAGATTCTATCCATAATTCAAAGATTGTGTTGGTGTTGTTGATAGCTTTCATATAACAGTTGTGGTTGGAGTTGATGAACCATGTCCGTTTCGCAACAGCAATGGACTTCTTACTCAGATTGTTCTTGCAGCTTCTGATCAACAAGTTCTCAATGCAGCATTAAATCAGGGTAACAATTTATCAGTCCCTCCATAATTTACTAAGTAAACAATTTTAATTTATAAGTTAACTTTTGATTTTATCCGTTAAGATCTGATTTTCTCATATCTTTTGTTAGCATTAAATATATATTCATGAAAAGATCTTTAAAATAAGTAGATATTTGTGGAAGCAACATTGGTAAAGTTAAAGGCTTCTACACCATATCTGGGGTTCGAACCCAGAGAACGCAGTTTCATGCAGATTACACTACAAGAAAACAAAGGTGTAACAACGAAAGAAATCGTTGTTAATTCGTCGTAAACAGACGTTTACAACTGTTTTACGACGAAGACGAATTCGTCGTAAAGCTCGAGTCGTAAATCACAATTCGTCGTAAAAACGTCGGAAGTTAACAACGAACACTAATTCGTCGTAAATCCGATGGAAAGAGATTCGTCGTATAATCGACGTAAATATCTACGTCGTTCATGAGCGTCGTAAATACCACGTCAAAAAGTCGACGTAGTGTCAATAAATCGACGTTAATTCAACGTTAGTTTACATCGAATTAACGACGAATAGAGGAGTTGTTGTAAATCCGTCGTAAATTACCGTCGCGTTTACGACGACTCCGTCGTTAATTCGTCGTAAAGTTATGACCGATTAACAGCCAACTGTTTCGGTAGTCGTCGTTAAACGGTCGTAGATGTTTTGTGTATTAAAATTATAATTAAAATATAAATCATCAATTAGATGTCGTTAATTGATATGATTTAAAATTAAAATTAAAATTAAAATTAAAATTAAAATTAAAATTAAAATTAAAATTAAAATTAAAATTAAAATTAAAATTAAAATTAAAATTAAAATTAAAATTAAAATTAAAATTAAAATTAAAATTAAAATTAAAATTAAAATTAAAATTAAAATTAAAATTAAAATTAAAATTAAAATTAAAATTAAAATTAAAATTAAAATTAAAATTAAAATTAAAATTAAAATTAAAATTAAAATTAAAATTAAAATTAAAATTAAAATTAAAATTAAAATTAAAATTAAAATTAAAATTAAAATTAAAATTAAAATTAAAATTAAAATTAAAATTAAAATTAAAATTAAAATTAAAATTAAAAATAAAATTAAAATTAAAATTAAAATTGTACATAAAACATAATTTAAAACTTAAACAAAAAACATGAAAAAATCTAATTATTAAAATCTATATCCCTAAACAATTCCGCACTAGCGGCTTCAGCGGCTTGACGTTGAAATTCGGTTTCTTCTTCTTGAGGTTGTTGTGATGATTGCCCCATCTCTGGTTGTCGAGCTTCCGCCCGTCTACGTTCCAATGCTCTTGCTACTTCGGGATTGCTTGCCGCCAAAATGTCGAATATACTATCCATTCCCTGAAGTTGGCGGCTTTGTTGCTGTTGGAGAGTCTCTAGAGATGCGATCTTAGCTCGAAGATGTACGGGATCATCATCCGGGTTGCGTCTGTAAGAAGAAGTGGCAACCGGAACATCCTGAATGGATCCCATACCTAAAATCCGTCCTTTTTTCTTTGGAGCGACCTACAATATAAAAATAAACAATTTTTAAAAATATAACAAATCAAAATATTTATTAAATAAAAAAAAAACATAAAAATATTAATTACCGATTCGAAGATCTTATCTTGATCCACTGTACTCAACGCCACGGGAGTACCATCTTCGCTTTGTTGAGAAAGCTGAGTCTGACGCTCCTCAATCCTTGCGTTGGTCTCATTGTAGATTCTCTCTGATCGAGCATCCACAAAAGCGCCACTCTTCTTTCTGTGGGTCCGTTCGAACAACTTTGAAAGAGATGGAAGTTCTCCTTCTTCCTGAGCCTTAAAAAGTTATTAAAAATAAATTATTAATATTTTTAAATTCAATAAAATATAATATATATAATTTAAATTAAAAAAATATATACTTACAATCTTTAAACGGACACCGGTAAAAAGTATTTGCCCTGATGTATGAGGCGTAGGCAGAAGACCATCCTCGCCGACTGTAAGTCGAGATGCAGAAGCCTTGGCGGAAATTCTCACCGAATTTGGCTCACGCCAAAAACGAACAAGACCTTCCCACACGGTAGTAGGGATGTAAACGGGTCTGCCGGCATCGCCTTTGAGTTGCCAAAGCTCTTTCCAGTCGGCGACGTTGTTGGAAAGTCGCTTCATCGCCTTTTTGTTGAATTCTTGTTTGACATGCTCGTTGATGCCAATATCCCAATTCCATTTTTGCTGAAAAAATAATAATAATTAATTAGTAATAAAATTTTTAAAAAATGACAAAAATGACAACAATTAAAAAAATGAGAAAAGAATTATACCGCAAAACATTTAAACCATGTCTTTTTGACATGATCCGGCGTTAGCGTCCAATTTGGATGAGGCAGGGAGAAGTAGCCTTTGATAGTGTTAGAAATGCTACTGCCCACCTTATTATCCACACCGAACCTATAAAAAAAATAAATAGAAAAGTTAAATATTTTAAATAAAAAATAAAATATATTTTCAAAAAATAAATAAATAAATAAATACATATTAAAAATAATTTACATACCAAAAAGTTCCCGGAGGACGGTTGGGATCCAATCGGGGCAAACCCTCGCGTCCGGGTTGTCGGAGAAGATCCTCCACCGTATAATGAGCATATGGTGCTTCTGGCGGCACCAATAAATCGGGATGAGCTCCGATAGGACCATCTGCAGGTGGTGGTGATGGTGGTGGTGGTGGTGGAGGATGTGAAGTCTCATGCGTCGACTGTGTCTCAGGAACTGTGTCAGCCGCAGAAGAAGACCGTCCCTCATCCGTACTCGATCCCGGTCTAGTAGGATCTCGTAGAAAAATGTCACTGTAGTGTCTACGTGATTTCCTAACCATGATCTGCATTTAAATAATTAATCAATAAACAAAAATTAAATATATATTTTCCAAATATAATTATAACATTAATTTATAACTACTAACAATTGATCAATATATTATAAATTTAACAAATTAATTAAATCTAAACATTATATAAATAATTAAACACTTTATAACTACTAACAATTTCAATATATTCTAAATCTAATAATTTATTCAAATCTAAACATTATAGAAATAATCAAACAATTTATAACTACTAACAATTTAAAAATGCCATAAATATAAATCTAACCTAACAGTTTATTCAAAAGATTATATTAACAAAAAAAAAAAAAAAAAAAAAAAAAATACCTTTAGAGAGAAAAGGCTGCGTGTAGAGAGAGAGTAGAGGGAGGAGTGAGGAGTGAACGACGACGAGGCGAGAGAACTCGCTGGTATATATAGAGTTTTGTTCCGACGTAAAATCGACGTAAATTTACGACGATTCTACGAGGGATCGTCGTAAATTCGTCGTAAATTTACGACGAATTCTCTTGGTTTAAGGGTTTGACTTTGCATGCGTTTCCACACGTGGCAGCTCGCTTTAACTACTATTCGTCGTAAACTCGTTGGTCATTAACAACGAGATTACGACGCAGCGTCGTACATTCGTCGTAAAATACCAACGAGGGTACGACGAATTTTATTTGTATAGGGGTTTAGGGTTTCGGTTTAGTGTTTCTGATATAGAAATCGATAAAAAAATAATTGAATTACAATGATTTGTTGATATTAATAAAGATTAGAGGTTTAAGTACACTTCTACTATCTTCTTTACTATTGCTTAATTATTTCAGTGATCTTCCATATAAGTTATCTTCACCTCTACCGAATTATCTATCAAATGATGTATTGCCACTTTAACTTAAATCAATAACCTTTCAATGCATATTCTATAATCTTTAGGAATCAAAGATCCATATACATTAGTTTGAAATGTTTATTTCAAACTTTTATTACATTAAACATTGATTTACCATCAAATTTCCTACGATTCGTCGTAAAGTGGTTGTTAAGTTTACGACGGTTTTGCTACGTTATGTAACGACTTTACGACTAATCGTCGTAAGCGCGTCGTAAATTTACCAACGAAGTTACGACGAATTGTCTTGGTTTACGGATTTAGGGTTTCGGTTTAGTGTTTCTGATATACAAATAGTTAAAAACAATTGAATTGCAATAATTTGTTGATATTAGTAAAGATTTGTTGATAATTTGTTTAATCATTATTGTGGTTGACTTACATAATGATTGTAAAAACCAATTTCGGAAAATGATTACTTATAATTAATTAAGTTTAACATTTTATTACAAATGACAAATAAAATTAAACGCGCATGAATCTAATTCATTATCAGATGCTTCACTAGAATCGTCATTTTGGTCGTCACTTTCATCGAACTCGTCATTCTCGTTGCCTTCTTCTTCTGTATCATATGGGAGATCTTCAAATTCTTGATCTTCAGGATCAATTAGTAGAAAGTTATCAGTGGTCTGATCCGGTGTTGGTATATCACAACAAGAATCTTGTTACAATGGAGGCGCATCATCATCTCCTATAATCCGACCTCTCGGCGTCACTGTAATAGCTGCTAACCAAGTGATTCCAGTGGTTCTAACTCGTGGGTATGGAATGAAGCTAACTTGTTCCGCTTGAGAAACTAAGATGAACGGCTCAAACTTATTGTATCGTCGTCCGGCATTGACATCAACCACTCCAAATTTGTTGTGTCGAACACCTGTGCCTACTTTTGGATCAAACCAATCACATTTAAATAGAACACATTTCAACTTCACTAATCCTGCGAATTCCACTTCAATTATTTCCTGCAAGATCCCATAAAAATCTGTTTCCCCTTTGACACATACTCCATAGTTGACAGTTGCTCGTCGTTTACCGTACTCGTCGTTTCCCCAGATAAATACATCGGTGGGAGGGCACGTACACTTACTTTATTCCTGAATAATGTTTTGTTTCTTCGATATGGATGACTACTCGGCAAGAACCGTCGGTGGCAATCAAACCAACTTGTTTTTCTTCCATACTTGAGCTGAAATGCATCTGTTCTTCCAAGGCAATACGGACAAGACAATCTTCCATGGGTTGTCCAACCTGATAGCATTCCATAAGCAGGAAAATCACTTATTGTCCACAAAAGCACAACTTTCATAGTGAAATTCTTTTTTACCGAACAATCATAAGTTCGAACTCCAGTATACCATAGCTCTTTCAGCTCATGAATGAGAGGTTGTAGAAAAACATCTAGTGACCTCTTTGGATGCTTAGGTCCAGGAACTAGTATACTCAAGAATAAAAACTCCTTTTGCATGCACATTCCTGGAGGAAGGTTGTAAGGCGTGACGATTACTGGCCACAGAGAATATTGTCTTCCAGACATTCCAAATGGACTAAATCCATCGGTGCATAATCCAAGATAAACATTACGAACTTTTCTAGCAAAATCAGGGTGTACCGTTTGGAAATGCTTCCACGACTTCGCATCTGATGGATGATTGATCTCCCCTTCCATCTGCAAATGTTCTCCGTGCCATCTCATTGATGCTGCTATCCTTTCAGACTGATACAATCGTTTCAACCTCTCTGTAATTGGGAGGTACCACATCCGTTGGTACGGTACCTTATTCCTTCCACTACCTTGCAGTTTAAATCTTGGCTTCTTACAGAATCGACATTCCTGTAACTGATCATCATCTCTCCAGTATATCATACAATTGTCAATACAAACATTTATCATCTCAGAAGGTAACCCAAGACTAAAAACCAATTTTTGAATCTCATAATATGAGTCAGCAGATAAATTGTCTTCTGGCAAATACTCTTTGAACAATTCTGCCCATGTATCCATACAGACCTCAGATAAATTATGATCAGTTTTAATGTTCATCATCCTAGCTGCTAATGACAATTTCGACAGACCATCTCTACATCCCTCGTAGATTGGTTGATTTGCAGCATCTAACATTTCATAAAACCGTTTCGCATCTAAGTTAGGTTCTTCAACTGTATTATCAACAAATGACGAAGTTGTTTCATGAAATGCATCTGTAACCATGTCATGTACCCTATCATGTTCTAGATCTCCCTGATCTACATGATAATGACCATGGTAATGCAAATTATTAGGTTCTTCGCTACGTACACCTTCAAAATTACTACTACTTGCTTCATTTCCACCATAACCCTCTCCATGTTGAAACCAAATATAATAGTGGGGTGTAAATCCTCTATTTAATAAATGCTTCCACACTATCTCAGTACGAGCAATTTTTGAACTTGAATTTTTGCACTTCCGGCAAGGACAGAACATCTTACCGGATTCTATAGTGAGTGGTGTATTACCGGCCTGGTACATGAATATCTCCAGCCCGTCTAGAAACTCCTTTGTTACGTTTCTCTCTGAATCTTTATGCATATACATCCATCTTCGTTCCGTAAAAAGAGTATTGCCTCCAGAAGACATTTTTTTGGTGTTTTGAATTCAATCTATCGTTTAAAACTGATTGTTGTTTGTGTGTGTGTGATTTTGAGAATGAGAGATTGTGGTATTTATAGGAATTTTCGGGGTGTGGTAGTTAGAAAAATAACGACGATTTTACAACTAACAACGATAACAACGAATAAACGTCGTTTTTACGACTAATTTACGAGGATTCTGTCACTCGCGGGTGAATAATAAATAAACGTGTTCACCTACCAATTACTTTTCCATCGTTAATACATCGTCCTTTAGCTTCGTCGTAAAATCGTCGTAAATTTCGTAAATTTACAACTAATTTACGACGACCACTTCTTTCGTCGGAAATTCGTCGTAAATTTACGACGATTTTACGACGACTACTGTTATCGTCGTACATTCGTCGTTAAGATGTCGTGTATGTCCGCTAAGTTTACGTCGTCAACTTTCGTCGTTAATGTACAACGAATTTACGACGATTTGTTTTGTCGTCGTAAACTAGTTGTAAATTCCTTTCAAATTTACGTCGAATATAATTCGACGTAAATATTCGTCGTTACACCATTATTTTCTTGTAGTGTTAGAGGATGCAAAACTCTTTTGAAGTTCCAGAGTGTTGCGGATAGAGTCGTCTGTCGTGGTCTCGTGTGTTGCGAGGAGAGCTTGTCCATCATAAGAATGTCGTACATGCATAACCATCCGTCGTAAATCCGAGTGGTCTGACTTGATTTAGACTGGTTGGTTCCGAGAAAAAAACTAGATTATATGTTTCAACTCTGAATATAGCTTGGTCTTCACTGGTTTTTCTTCGATTAGAACTTTCCATATATCATATTTGCTGATGAAAACTCACGTAGAGGCTGAATGGTCGAATGGATTTTTCATGAGTCATCTTCTCTTGTTCTTGCTCGCCGTTGGAAGTGGTTCTCTGGGTATCTTCGTAAATAGCTCGGTCTGGATGAGATTTAACTTGACAAAAATCTTCTAAGTTTGTTGTTTGCGAGTGAATCTTCAGTGGTAGCTCATCTTGATCTGGACACCTTTGCTCTTGAATTCTTGTCTCCGAGTGAGGTTTCTCGGTCATCTCCTGAATGACCTTGTTCTTGGTGTGTTCTTACTCGATCAAAGTCTTCTAAATAGGCAGTTTTCGAGTGAATATCAACGCTGATGGGAAAAGAACGAGTAGATTCTTCTAGGGGTAGCTTCCATGGTTCGGTGGTCTATGTGGGCATCTCCTGATATGATCGATCCAATTGGGTTCTGGCTAGATCATTCTTCTTAAAATAGGTGATTTTCGAGTGATTCTTCAAGCATAACTGGTTTGAATTTTGGAACATGCTCCTCTTCGTTACTCGTCTCCGGGTATGCATGCTTCATCATCAAATGGATTGGCTCTGGCTGGTTTGGTTGGCTCCAGGTATGGTATGGTTGTGATCTCTTCATTAATGTTACTTCTAATTTAGCAATAATTCCTATGTTTATAGATAATTACAATTGTTATTGATGATCACATCACTCAAAAATGGTAGAAAATCAAAGTAAATGGTAGAAAATCCAATTAAATAGGGAGGAGATGTAGAAAGGAGAAATGAGATGAGGTAGTAGGATATCATAAATGACCATATCAAATAGGGCTGGGCAAAATAACCGCAACCGAAAAAACCGAACAGAATCAAACCGTAAATTAGTCATTCGGTTCGATTTCGGTTTTGCTTAAAAACCCGTTCGGTTATCATTATCAAATTATTTTAGTTTCGGTTCGGTTTCGGTTTAAAACCATAAAACCGTTCGGTTTTTTCGGTTTGTTGAATTTATCTTGTATACATGCTTAGATAGATACTTGAGTTACCTAGTTTAAATAAATTTAACAAATATATTTTTAAGGTTGCACTAAAAAAAAAATACAAAAACTCTAGATAGATATACATTTTATCTATAATCTAAGGTTTTTGGTCATTCATTCACAATTTATTAGAGTTTCATAAAATTGTTCTCGCAAGCCACATCACTAGGTTTGACTTCTATTCTATTTATTTTTTCACTATAATCGATTTTGAGTTTTTATTTTTCAATTGTTCGATTTTGATTTATATATGACTTACAAACTCAATGTTTTGATTTTAAGTTTTTAATTATTATTTTTATACAATCAAAATGATCTTCAAAAACCGAAACCGAACCCAAAATAAACCGAACCGAATTAATTTCGGTTAAAACCATTAAAACCGTAAACCGAAGAAAACCGAACCAAACCTAACCGTATTTCAATCGGTTTCTAAATGGTTTCATTTTTTATAGAACCGAAAAACCGAAAAAACCGAACCGGAACTAAACCGTAAACCGGAATGTTCACCCCTAATATCAAACCACTTTTTATGCCAATACATCGAAAATTAGGGTGAGTGAGGAATGTAAATACAATACATGATTTGCTAATAAATCTGAGCTACACATCAAAGGATTTGTTGTTCGTACCTCATTAATCATCATCCTAATCTACCTGAAAATACCACTGTTTTTTCTTGAACAACACACAAGATACTTCTTGTGACCCATTATGTTGGCCCATTTATTTTTGGCCCATGCCTACTAAGTTCATGCGCCACACAACAAAGTCCACTCGCCCACGAGATGCCCCACGCTTCCATGTGCCGGCACCAAATCTCTCCCTCCTCTCCTTTTTTATGTTTCTTTATCACTCTATTTGCTCACAAGGGCAGTGCTATATTTGTTCATCTTAGCTTTTCAAAAACTACCCTACAAATGATCTACTTTGCAAATTAACATTATCAAATCTTAAAAACTACCAAATTCTCAAAACACCTAATCTATTATGGTTTCAAACGGTATGTTTTTGCAGGTAAAGGCGATGTCTATGACACTGGATCTGCATAGTGCTTGAACTATAAGGTATATGCACTTACACAAATAACACAAAACAAATATACACCAAAAAAAAAAAAAAAATTGTACTTTTGTTTGTCAAAGACATTGTACTCTAACCAGGGACGCTTTTGTGGCGGTCTTAATCATGGTCGGATGAAAAGTTTTGTAGTCTCTTTCCAAATAGTGTGATGTTTGTCCTTTTTCTATTTATGTGCTAACACCTAGATTCTTCACCTTTTTCATTCTTGGGAATTCCTATAATTAAAAAAAAAAACCTAAGCTCTTATTTTCTTATTAATTAAAAACCTTAAAACTCGAATTGTAATTGTTGGGAAAAAAAAATAAGAAATAAAACTCTTAAATTCATACTATACTAATCTCTATTGACCTTTTAGCTTAAGTAATTTAATATTGAATGTATGAAATATTCTAACATACTGGATTTTGAAGTTGGAGTTGGTACAACAGACTTCAAAATTATATTACATTTTCTCAGTGGAAAAAAAGACTTTTTCTATTTTTATGGTTACTACTAACCGCAAAGAAAACAACATTTAATTAGCAAACAAAAAAGGGAGAACCACTTGATTATGTGGTCAGTAGAACTAATACAATGTATATAACTCCAAATGCGAACCAATCTTGTATCTTGGCATCAAATTTATGAATTTCTTTCTTTAATAGAAAATATAAAAAAGGATAAAAGTAATTAAGCAATAGTGACATTAATTGAAGTCAAGAAGAATGAGGAAGTGAGAGAGCATCCCAAATGAGATCCATATCCAAAGAAGGCATCCTACTCAATTGTACACCATCTCCTTCAATCACTTCTTTATGGATTTTTTGTTTCTTCATCATCACTACTTCTCCTGATGGCTCCATCTTCATGTGCTTCTTTGGCTCCGATGTTACCACTTTTGTTGGAGGAGACTCAGGAGAGTTACTTACTTGGGAGGAGGAGATTTGTTGAATCTTGGACTCCAAAAGCGAGGCGATCATACATCGTAAAGAACCAGACATAAGCTGGTGTTTAAGGTCGGGAAAGTTGAGGTGTGCATACTCCCCACGTAGGATATAAGCTGCTGTATCGTAAGCCATTGCAGCTTGCTCAGCGGTTTCAAAAGTACCAAGCCAAACACGAGTTCTGTTCCTTGGAAGCCTAATCTCTGCAACCCATTTGCCCCAGTGTCTTTGTCTAACTCCTCTATACAGCTTTGTTGGTGTTGTCTGAACAACTTTTCTTGTTTTTGACTTCATGGGCTGAGTCTTGGTGGTGCTTAGCCAATAGTTTCCAAACCCTTTTGAGGGATAGCTTGTTAGGGTTTTATTGATCTCTACCCACTCGTTTCTGGTTTGATCTGATTGGTGGAGAGAGTTGGGGATATAGAGGTTCATGTTATTATTGGCTTGAGAAAGTTCTAGAAGCTTTGGTTCCTTGAGGAACAAGGTAAGGTTTGGGGGTTTAGAAGGATGATGATCAGGACGTTGATATTGAGATTGGGTTAGCTGAGGAAAAGATTCAAGAAAGTTCCAAGGAACAGAAGCTGCCGGAGATTGAATAGAAGAAGTGAGCTCAACATGAGGTGACACAAAGTAGCTCGGAGACGAAGAAGGAGGAAGAGGAGATTTCATACCTTCCAAGATTATTGGAACACCAAGAAGTTGAGGTGGCGTTGAAGAACTCAAGATCCCATAGAATCCAGAAGACAAGAGCTTGTCGTGCATGAAACTAGTTTCTATTTTAGGAAACTGATCTTCCATGTTCATTTTTTTTGTTTGTTTGTATGGTATTTCTTTGAGGGTTTGTCCAGAGAACGAAGTATATATGTTTCTTTTCTCCCCTTAATTTTTGTGGCAATGGGTTAAGAATAAATGTTTGTATATATATATATATATGATAATTAACGAGTGTGTGTATGCGTATTGGTGTGATCATGTGGAGATAATATTAGAAAATTTAGGGAACCTAACTTTATTGTCTGAAAAAAAACATTATCGTCTGACTCAGATCTACGCTCTGCCAAGCTTAATTTGTTCATATGTAAACTAGACTTAAAGAGTCTCACAAACACTTTTTATTAAACAATAATATGTTGGTATTTTGCTTTCATAATTAACTAATTGACCTTTATTTTTTCTTATCTTGCGACTTGTTCGTGGCTCCCATTCTACGTTCGCTTTTTATTATCAGTTTATCACTAATCAATCCAAACATAACAGCTCAGCCCTAACTCATTTAGGTGTTTTAGCCATACATAATGTTTTCGTAAAGGGTTTAAATTAAATTTTAGGAATGATGTTGTTGTTGGATACCAACGTTGTTTTCTTTTGGTTATCACTTTGAATATTATATGATTTAGAACTAAACGATCGATGCTAGTCATATTGGTGGTATATATGGAAATAAATTAAATTTGATTGTTGTACTAATATATATATATATATATATATATATATATATATATATATATATATATATTACAATAATTATTATGTATATACACATAAATAAAAGGATACGACTTACCGTTTAATTTAATACTCCTTCGATTTTAAAACATACGATGTTTAAAAAAAAAAAAAATTGAAAAATAAAAAATGTTCTCATAGTTTTTTGTAAATTTTAATTTTATTGAATCTTATGTCACAAATAATATTTTACAGTTTTTTATATAATTAGCTGAATAATTTTTATTTTATATATTAAATATTATGGAGAATATTGTTAAAAACTATTATGGACATTAGATCTGTAGTTTATTTAAAGTGAGCAAAAATATATATTAGTCGTTTCTTTTCAAACCTTTTTTTTTGTGATGAATTTTGTTTTAGTTTTTTTTTTTTCTTTCTAATAAGAACCTTAATCTTCAAGCATCATTAAGCCTTCTTTTCTATAAACAAATAACTACTGTGTTTTATGTATTATCCTCGTCTATTTAGTTGTCCTTGGTTTTTAAAAAGCGAAACCTACGAACAAGACTTTGGACCACATGGTATGTGGCTCTTGTATTGCTAGGTACAAGGTTTCATCCCAAAAATGACAATCTCACCATCGTAAATATTCCTTCCGTTTTAAAATAAGTCTCTCAATTTAGCTTATTATTATTTTTTTTTACACTTCTTCCGTTTCAAATTAGTTGTCGTTTTAGATTTTTAATAAAAATGTTTGGTAAAATTTCCAAATTTGTCCATATTATTTTAATGTTTTGACCAATAAAATAAAATCAAATATAAATTAATTAAGGATAAAACAAAAAATCAATTATTTTCTTAATATACGTAAAACAATATAGAACGATAACTATTATAAAAGGGAAGGAGTATCAAATATTATTTTATATTTTCAATGCACTGTATTAAAAGAATTTATAGTTAATATCCATATTATTGATCAATGAAAATTTTATATGATTTATAAATAAAAGATAAAATAGAAAATTTAACTATTTTTTTAATATTTATGCAAAAATCTTATACTACACTTATATTAAAACGGAGGGGTAATATATAAATGATAGTTTCACGTTATGAATTCATGTGTATGTATATAAATACGGTTCGGCACATAAATGACAATTATGAAATTTCTTAATTAGAGTTTTACAGTTGTTTGGATCTAATTATTAAAACGATGTGATACCAAGAAAACATTATTGATGATAACATTTTATATATATAATTGGAGTATTTCTTAACCACGTATAGTATAGAAGATTATCACCACAAATGCTTATAATTAGTGAGTCCATAATTATTAATATTATCTTCCAAACACAATGATTAGCATCAAGTTTTGGCCTCTAATTAAATCTTTAATTGAATCCAACTAATGCGGAAGTCATGGGTTGTCTTCTTTTCCTTCTCTAAGAACACCAATTTAATGTCTGGCTTTTTCGACAAATATTATTATATCTGAATAACTTGATAAATGCCCTCTCAACTATGTACACTAATCGAATTGACCCAACAATAATTTTTTTTTTGTGTGCATGTAAATATTAGTAACTATCGAACCTTGCAAGAACTCTAATTCCGAAATACGTTCTTACTTTATTTTCTCTAAAAAATCCATTAACTCATTTTCTTCAATCCATTAATCAGGATATCATATGTCTCTTTAGTAATATGATATAACAAGCATAAACAAGAAAACTTCCAGACAATATTTCTTTTATATCTCATTTTAACTCAAGTTCTTAATTAATATGAAATCAGATCTTACAAAAAAAAAAAACAAGCATAAACATGGGGCGTTATTTTGAATAGAACAATTAAAATCAGGGTCGATTTTTAGATGATAGGCATATTGCCCTTTGAGATGACTATTGGGACGTTTCACGAAAGAATTATTATTTTGATTTGTGGAAACACAATGTTAAAGACAACATAAATTAAAGAAGTAAGGATTATAAGGAAAAAATTTAGTTGACCAAAAAATAAGAGAAAAGGTATCTTAAACATACGAATAAAATAAGTAACCCTATATAGGGAAAAATTACGAACAAATTCTACGTATTCCAGAATCATATAGAATAATATGATCTAATTTGATATATCGTTTATCATATTTTAAGATGCAAATTAGCAACAACAAAAAAAAAAAAAAAAAAAAAAGGCATAGCTAGATATTGTTTTTTTTTGTTTTTGACTTTTTTTGTTTAGCTTTTATAAAAACGTTTAAAAAACTTTCATAAAAATGAAATGACATTTAGTTTTGAAGTTTTGTTTGTAAAACTACATTTTTGTTCAGAAATGCGCCAAAATCATTTCTTGCAACTCCATGGTATGTTTTTTTTTGTATTTTTTGAGTTTTGGTCTGAACTGTAAACACAACCCCCCGTATACTGAGTGTTGGAAGTTAGAACGATTGTTTTTTTTTTTCCTTAATATAGCGTCGTTTATTTATTTGCATATTAATTTAAAATATATTTGGTTTAATATAACACCTAAACTTATATTGATTTAAAAAAAATTCTATAGATTAATTTTTATTTTTGGAATTTTCCATTAATAAGATTATTGGCACTAGCTGTTTCACCTAGTTCTTAAAAATATGGTTTAAAATTTTAAAAACTGCATATATTTTAAGCAAAATCCAATATTCTAGTTTTAGGATTTATGCAACATCTATTTCTCAAAGTAGTCTTCTGTGTATATTAGCTAGGATCGGAAATCGGTGTTGCAATATAACAAATCATTAAATTGAATTATAATATGTTTTAGTATCGACTTTTTTCAGTAAATTAAAGGTCACCGTAAAGACAATTTATTGAACAAGTATATCTAGTTTTGTAATGAAAAGTCTAGACAATATATATAATAACTTAAAAAATAAAAAATTTGTCATTGTCTCATCATATAAAAATCAATACTCAATACAAATTAGCAAGTTGGAGCTAGTATACGACATTCCTAATTACATCATCTCTAAAAAAACATAATTTAAGGAGTATTTACTTAATTATTTAATAAGATAGATGTTTTCTATGAATTCTAGAACATATAAAGATCAAAATCATAATATAAAATGATGAAAACCTATACGTTAATTTAATCCTTCATATTACATCATCTGTTAATTAGTATATTTCGCTATATTCATTTTATGTTTTTTTTTTTTTAATGTTTTTGTTAAAGCATTCTCGATCTCAAAAAATTTTACGTTTTAGACTTCATTTATAGAAAATGGAATAGACATGATATATAATAAAAATCGCGTTAGCAATTTTGTATGAATTTGCTTTAGTATATAAAACACATATTCTAGTTTTTTAGTGATATTCCAATCATTATTTTTATGTTCCATTATTAATTATCACTATTTACTGATACATGTTCTATTAGATTCCATGATTTTCTTCTTTATACCACTATTTGCCGTTACATGTTTGTTTTTGTTATTAAAAAAAAAAGAAAAAAAGAAGAACAGTTACATGTTCATGTTTTCAAATAAAATAAATTTTAAGCGTAAAACTCAAAATCAATGCAAAACTTAATAGAGAAATTCACCCCACCCACGAAGAAAAGAAAAAAAAAATTTGATAAAGAATAGAAACGTACGACCTTGTGCATATATATCAGCATAGTAATGAAATAAATTTCATACGCATATTTCAAATACACATAAAAATGTGCATGTGTTTTAATTAAGCGTTGAAAAATATATAAATTTGTTTATGGAAGAGGCAGAATCCTTTGCGCTTTATTTGAATTGCTGACTTTTTAAAAAAAAATAAATATTTAACTTGCTGACTTTTGTCGGCATTTTTCTTTATTTTATTTTTTTGAGCTAAAGATTTAAAATATTTTTATTCAAAATTCATTTTATGCAACTAGCTATTTTGAAATATATTTCTTATTCAAGGAATCTTCCAACAAGTGTTTTCGTATATATATAGCTTTTGTTCTTGTTGAATGTTCTAAATCTAGATAGCTTAACAAAGGCTTTAGAAAGGGTAAGTTCATTACTAAGGTATATAATCTATTTTCCAAAAACATAAATCATGTGCCTTTCCATTTTTTGAAAACGTTAATCAGTTCTAATCATTTATCTATTTAAAAGTTGATATCATATAAAAAATCTTAAGATTTGTAGTGTTTTAAAGTAAAGATAGGGGGATAAATAAATGATTTTTTGTCCATTGAATTAGCCAAGCTAAGTACAAATCGTTTTTTTTTTTTTAAGAAACATGTTTCAGTCCCTTAGGGGACATCCGATAAAATTGGAACAATACATAGAAGATTAGCATGGTCCATGCGCAAGCAAGGATACACGCACAAATCAAGAAATGGTCCAAATTTTTATCTGTAACAAAAAAAAAAGAAAAGAAAAATGTTTCAGAGTTCAGACCTTAGGTTCAAAAACCATAAGTACTATACTCATTGCTTCAAATAATCAATAGTAATATTAGAGAATAAGAGCCGATAATCTAGAAAAGACGATCATTTAGCCAATTTTATGAAGATCAAATGTATTTTAATTTTTTTTTTTTTTGTAAAATGGGTGCACAGCATAGAGTCTAACACCAATTAATTAAAAACTTTTAAAACAAAACCCAATAGTAATAGTACTTTTATGTGTATAGTGTATATTGAATACTTTATAATCGCATATGTATTACAGTAAAAATAACGTGTTTCACTATGCTTTATTATATTCTAATATTTCAAGTGCCCAGAATAATAGTTAAATAAAGATCATAAATTAACTTCACCTAAAAAGATCATCACGTATAATGAGACTCGTATAGAATCTCGGCAAGCTTAAAGCTTTAGACACTAGTCACTACTTAAAACTAAATGCATTTCTATTTTCTGACTTCCGAAAACTTGATTAGTTAGTGTTTCATAAGAGCATTAGTGTAGATAGATTTTTTTTTATTTTTTTTGAAAGATTCTTCTCTGTTAGTTAATTTAACTTTTCAAATATTCTTTTACCATTTCTTAAGACAACTAAAAGACAAAACAAAAATGCTTTGTTAGCTTTGCAAATGGCAAACACGTCATATTACCTATTTAAGGAATAATTCATCTACGTTGGTTTTAGTATATAATAATAAAGTTTAGAAAAGAAGTTGAATTAATAAGTTAAAAGCCAATTAGTACCATGTGAGGCTGACTTCGAAAAGCAGTTCGAGTAGAGGAGAGCCAGAAGGCATTTTAATGTGGAATATTTCATCATGCACTAATGCACATGAGAATAAGCTAATCAATTGTTTATAACCTTTTAATTTAATTTTAATAATTATTCTCTCTGTTTTAATATATAAGATGTTTTACTTAAAAGCGTGAGATTAAGATTTTTTTTATTAATTTTTTTTTTATATTTTTAACATTAAAACAAAATATTAAATACAATTAAACCAATTATAACATAAATTGTGATCATAAAAGTAAAACACATTAATTGTATTACATATAAATGTGAAAAAATTAAAAAAATTTAACAAAAATAAAATCATAAAATATCATATATTTTAAAGCGGAATGAGTATTAATTAAAGGGAAAATTAGAAATAAGGGAGTTCTACCAATTTTTTTGTCCATCTATACCTTTTTTTTGTTCTACCAATTTTTACCTAAACTACCCCTAATACTATATTAATACCATTTAAAAAAAAAAACCTAGAAAAATATGTATAAACATAATTTTTAAGAAGTTTTTAAGAAAAAACTTTCTGATTTTATACAGTTTTAAGTAGGTTTTTAGAGGTTTAAAGTTGTTCTGAAAAATTTAGAATATGTTTTCTAACCTTCTGAAAATATTAAATTACATATTCTACCATTTGTACATGTTCTGAAAAGTTTAGAATATGTATTCTACCACTTGTACATTTTCTAGCAATTTTAGAACTAGAATTTGTTCTAAATATTTTAGAATACGGAATTCTGAAAATTTTAGAATACATATTCTACCACTTGTACTTGTTCTGCGAGAATTCTGGAAATTTTAGAATACATATTCTATCAGTTGTACATATTCTGTCTGAATTAGAATATGCATTCTATCATTTTTCTATGTTCTAGAAAATTTAGAATATACATTCTCGAAATATTAGATTATATATTCTAGAAAATTTAGAATTTGGAAAAATAAAGTAACTTAATCTAAAAATAAGGAAAGTAAATATTTAATTTTTAGAATATTCTATTCATTTGTTATTTAAAATTCGGATTAATTACAAAAAAGTTTTTAAAAAAATTTGACCAAAAGAAAAAAGGGATCCGATTTTCCAAAAAATTAATTTCTTTTATTTATTTTTTAAATAACACAGATTATTAAATTAAAAACTGTAGCATATTTGTCGTTTTCTTCTTCTTCGTCTCCTTTAGACGACTTCTAGAAGAGATTTGGGATAAATTATAATTTTTTTTTATTTTTTTTGGGTAAAATCTGATTATCTTATATTATATTTTTAGTCAAATTATATTAAAAATTTATTATAATTTTCATTTGATTATATAAAAAATTTAAATTTTTTTATTATTTATTTATAGTGAAGTCTCTTTATGTGTTAGAATAGATTATTTTTAAAAATAACACAGATTATTAAGTTAAAAACCCTAGCATATTTGTCGTTTTCTTCTTCTTCGTCTCCTTTGGACGACTTCTAGAAGAGATTTGGGATAAATTATAATTTTTTTTTTTTTTTTTGGGTAAAATTTGATTATCTTATATTATATTTTTAGTCAAATTATATTAAATATTTATTATAATTTTAATTTGATTATATAAAAAATTTAAATTTTTTTATTATTTATTTATAGTGAAGTCTCTTTATGTGTTAGAGGATTTAAATTTTATGATTTACTTGGAATTTTTTTAAAATTAAGGGTAAAATGGAATTTCATATTTCAAAAAGATTAACATACCAAAAAAATAGAACAAAAGTATAGATGGACAAATTTTTTTTAAAAGTTCTTTTATTTCTAATTTTCCCTTAATTAAATATAAACCATGTTTGTGAAGTTACGTCAATACGTACTGTGTTCCTCTTTTTCCAGATTCAACGAATTGATCACTTAATTTTGAGTATAACAACTCTTATGTTCATCCTTATAAGAATTCTACTTTATCAAACTCATGATTATGGTGAACGAATATTTCACAATCCTTCTTCTTCTTCATATTTTTTTTTTTTTTTGTATTGTCTTGAGCATTTGAATTTATACCTAAAACATACATCATGGGATTATTCTTCTTGGGTCAGTTAAATCAATATACATAAAGGATTAGAAAATTAAGAAAACAACAATCTTAAATTTTTTATTAGTTTTCTCTCTTCTGACACAATTAATTCCAACATTACCTTCTGCTACATGTGGAGGCAATAAGGAGACATTTAATATTTGTAGGTATTTATTTGATTACCAGTGTATCAAATTGTATTGTGATGAATTTATAAATTATGTGGTAAATTCATATTTAACGGTGTAAATAATATTGTATCACAATAAGTTTTAGTAAAAACAATGTTCATCAAACGTTGACAACATTGTTCATCAGCAGAGACAATACAAAATATTGATTTTGGTGATTATTTATTTAATTACCAGTATAAATTATATTATATCACAATAAAATCACTAGTTATCTGGTAAACTTAGATTTACTATCTGTAATTTACAAGTTATGCGGTAAACTTATATTTATTATGTTAAATCATTTATTACATGATTAATATCAACTAAATTATATAATATCATGTTTATTTACTTTGATAAATAATAAGTTAAATATTAATTCATATATGTTAGTCGATATAATATTATTTTATAATGTTAACAAAATAATTACCGTCAAAACTAGAAGCGATAATAATTCAAATATTTTGATAGTTAACCAAATATTTACCCGGTTAAGATTATGATGGGGTATTTTTGTCCAAAAATTAATGTTATGAGAAAGAACTAATTAAAAGAAAACCAATATCAGAAACTTAATTTATCATTTGTCTGATGTCACTCTTTCATATTACCCATTCTTCTTTTGTAATCTCTGTTTTTTAGTTGACAAATAAACTGCCAAAAAAAGAAAAAAAAAAAAACATTCATCATAAATTAGGAATAAACTTTCTAAGAAAAATATTTCTATAATCCAGTCATTGATGCGAGTTACCCCTTTAAGGAATTATTTCCTCATTCCTGAAAATTATAAACACTGCAAGTCTCCTCTTGTTCACCGTTTTGGGGAACTCACTCGGAAGATTTGGCATGGTCAAAACTTTAAAGGACAGGTGTGACTCAGTTTCTGCCTCTCACTTTTTCAGTTTGTTTCATGCCTTCACCTACTAAGGACCTCGCTAATTTAAGTTATCTTGCATCAACAGGTTAGTCCACATGAATTTTTGCAAGCTGTCATGAAAGCTAGCAAGAAACGATTTAGGATAGGCCAACAGTCTGATCCAGATGAGAATCAAATTGGTAACTATTAACTGAGTTTATAACTAAATTTAGACATGTGAATGATTATTCTTGTTAATAAATTTAGACAAACATGTGCTTAAGCTGAAACTGATGCTTTTGTTTTCACTTATATGTTAAATATCTGAAACTGATAGTTGAATTCTTACATTGCTTCCTACAATTAGGCTATTTTATTTATCTTCTTTAAACATTTATAAATCTCTTTCTCTTTCTCTTCATGGCTTTGTTCTTGAAACTTGGTTTAATGTGTTTATTATGGTTCTGTAATTTAGTTACTGAAAATGTACGAGGGAGAAGAGTGATGCTTGGAGTAGAGCTGGTGAGTGATCGAAAGCTAAAGACAAAGTCAAAGCAAGGCTAATGGATTTGCTCAGAAACAGGGAGTAGACTATTTTGATACTTATGCTCATGTTACTGTTTGTTTGTTGAACTGTTTTTGGTCTTTGTCTGGTTTTTAAATGGTAAAGATTGATTTGTCTTTCATGATTTATCTGTGATGTATCTCTGTTTTAGGATCTTTTGTGTTTGCTCAGGTTTGGTTTGGATTATGGTAGCTAGAGATGTCAACTAAACACAAACTAGACAATGATGAGTTTCAGGTTTAAGAAGCTGAAGAAGCATTGCAGTCAGGATATGAAGACTTTAAGGTCAGTTGGAACCTATTCCTTCTACGGTTTAATATGATTGGTCTATAATGATTTATCTGTCGACAGAACCTGTTTGTGTGTTAGGATGTTAGCTTTAATTTAGAACATGTTTGTGTTTTGGTCTTTGTCTGTTTTAAAACAGAAACCTGTCACCTAAACACAAACCAAACATGAAAATTTAAGCAAAAACTGTTTCAAAAACGAAAACTGAAACATGAAAATCACTTAAAGTATTTAAGTAAACCAAATAAATCCACTCAAAAACACTTAAAGTATTTAAGTACTAAACTGAAACATGAAAATAAAATCAAACTCAAAGTCCAACTGAAACGTAAATATTAAAATGAAACATGAAAGTCAAACCCAAACTGAACATCAAATTGAAACTCAAGCTTCATCATCAACAATTTCCTTGGAAGAAGATAGTCTCGCATCTTCACCATCAAAGTCTTCTTCATCCTCTACAAAATTCAAATAAAAACAAAGTTAATATACAAATAAAGATTACTGTTTTCAAAAGCTTCAAAAACTGTTAAAAGCTTACCGTTTTCAAAAGCTTCAAAACCTTTTAACCAATTGCGGCTGCATATCAATGCTTGAACATTTTTTGGGAGGAGGCAGCTTCTATACTTGTTCAAAACTCGAGCTCCAATGCTAAAAGAGGATTCAGAGGCTACAGTTGTGATTGGAATACTTAGGAGGTCACAAGCCATGGAAGCCAATTCTCCATAGCGCTGAGTGTTATCTTTCCAATAGTTTAGAATATCTAAACTCTTAAAAGTGTGCATGTCTAATAGGGGTTCTTCAAGATACAATTCCAAAGAAGACTTTCCACTAGCAACAACCGTCTCTTTGCGAAAGGCAAAGAAATCCTGCATAAGAAACAATACGAACTAGAATTTTCAAAACCAGAACCTAAAGCTCATAAAGAGATAGAGAATTTATGAGTACTTACATCATAATTGCCAAAGTTTCCTCTTTCTCCTTCATTATCATCTCTGCTTTGTTTTGCTTCACGGGTCTCAGTAGAAGTTGATGCAAAAATAGACTTGTTCTCATATGAACCAAACAGAGCACTTAGTGTTCGACGCAAGTGTTCAATCTTTCCTTGACAAGTAAGCATATCCGTTCTATTAAAACAATATTGTGCAAGTGTTAGCTTCAACCTTGGATCAAACACTGTCGTCATTGCAAATAGATCACTAACTTCTTCCCAATACTTATCAAACTTCTCCTTCATGGGTTCTATCATTTCTTTGATTGCCTCATCTTCACTAAACTCATTCACCGTCAACCAATCATTGATCTTCCAAACTTGCATGAAATACAAGTTTGAAGTTGGATATGTAGAACCTGAAATAAGATTAGTAACCTCATCAAATGGCTCCAGTAAATTACACAGATTTTGGAGTCGTTTCCATTCAGGTTCTGTTGGATAAAACGTGTAGCTCATCCCATCAATCTCATGAAGTTTACCAAATGCAGCTTTATATTTGAGAGCCCTATCAAGCATCTTGTACGTTGAGTTCCATCTTGTTTTCACATCCAACATCAAACCAAACTTAAGCTTTATACCCAAAGATTCCACACATTTATCAAATAAGATCTTACGATGTTCTGATGCTTGAATATACTTAATGCTCTCTCTAATCTTATGCAACGAAGTAGAAATCACTGCCAGACCACTTTGAACAATTAGATTAAGAATATGAGCTGCACATCTCACATGAAAATGCTGTCCTTGACAAACCAAATCATTCCGTAGCATAAGCTGAGTCTTCACCACCTTTTGCATCGAATCATTGTTACCAGCATTGTCTAAGGTCAAGGAGAAGATTTTTTTTTTAATTCCCCATTCATCCAATTTGGCAAGAACCTCCATTGCTATTGCCATACCTGTATGAGGAGGTGGTAAAGCACAAAATACAAGAATTTTGTTCTTGAGCTTCCAGTTTTTGTCAATGTAATGTGCTGTTATGCACATGTATCCCTCCTGAGTTATTGCAGTCCACAAATCAGAAGTTAGGCTGATCCTTCCAGGAAGATTAGCTAACTCTCTCTTTAAATTTGATGTCTCACTCTCATAGAACTTGTAAACATCAGCTGCCGATGTGTTCCGACTTATGAACTTCACATCAGCATTCAAATACTTCCAAACTGCTCTTACTCTCTCATACTCGACATAAGAAAATGGGAGATCATGCTGAATAATAGATTTAGCTACCATTTCACGGAAAACCATAGGATCTATCTTTCTAGCTTGCAACCTTGCTTCTGAATTGATCATCATTGCACCAATATCTTGATTTCTACTCTTAAGCTTACACGCATTCAAATGACGTCTGTATGAATTTGTACCGTTCTTGTGTGGATTATATGCATAATCATTCTTACAATGGTTGCACTGTGCTCTTTCTTCGCTTTTTCCCTTTTTATCTTTCTTGATGATCACTGTAAAGTGTTCCCAAACCCCTGAATACTGCCTTCTCTTTTTCGGTGATGAATTTCCTTTGTCACCACCATCATCATCATCCTCAATCTCAATGGATGGCTTTTTACCGGTTTTAGATGCTTCTACTCTATGAGATTGCTTTTTCTTCTTATTTCTTTGTGTCGTTTCTTTGTCTGCATCAGCATCATCATCATCATCATCATCATCATCATCATCATCATCATCAATATTGATTGCTGACCTTTTACGAGTTTTAGATGATTCAACTCCATAAGACTGCGGTTTTGATTTCGTTGTTGGTGTCTTTTCTTTGTTATGCATATCATCAGTATCATCAATATCAATAGCTTGCCTTTTACCAAGTGCTGTGATTTCATCTTCATCAAATGTCATCTGCTCATGTTCATGATCGAGTGTATCAATAACTCTCTGAGATTCTGAGTCTAGTGGTGATCTAAACTCCAAGGAATCATCACGTGAATCCTACAACCATACAAACACAATTTGATGAATTTGATTTGAAACTGAATAATCACTTGACTATATCGAATTTGATTAATGAATACTGATTTAGTAACTTAGTAACTTACCATGACTATGACTCTGAAAGTCTGATTCTTATGAATGACTATTGATCGATTTTGTAAGATGGATGAATGATGATTGATAGTGAATGATGATTGTTGCTGAATGATGATTGATATCGAATGATGATGAATCGATGATAGTATGACTTGTTTCTGAAATTCTGAGTCGGAGTCGGAGAAGATTTAAGACTTTTAACTTTCCTTGTAACACAATCACTGAATCAGTTCTGTTTTTTTATGTAGGGACGTAGGGTTTTTGGCTCAAAGCCTCCATGTCTGACAGAAGCTTTCACATGACCAAAGACTCTACAACAGATAGAGGGTTCAAATTGCGGTCCACCCGCATAGCCCGCGCAACCGCGGCGAATCAACCCGCATTACCCGCAGACCGCCTGGACGATGCCCGCTATACCCGCACTTATATGGGCACTGATCTTAGCGCCCATGCCCGCCCCGCCAAGGTACTTATCGGGCCATGCCCGCGGGCGGCGGACCTAATTGACAGGACTAGATGATATAGCGTTTAATAGTTGGGGTGTGCAATTGTAATTCGTGTTATAAATCCTTTTAGCTAAAAAATTCAATCGATTTTCATTTTTATTTTTTTACAATAAATAATAGCGTTTGTATTTTAACAAACGCTATAATAAATGGAGGGTTAAATCAAATATAGCAGAACGACACTAAACGCTGTCTTCTAATGCTAAGGATACTCCATTTTCTTGTAGTGTGATAAAAAATATTAATTAGTCATGAAAAACTTACACGAAAGAGGAAAAATTAAAGATGCTACTTAATTACATCTCTGATATTTCAGTGTCGCAAGAGAGATTGCCTACATAGACACTCTTTTTTCTTCTTATGTAAGCTTCCTGGATATAACAAGATGCTTAATTGAAGCATAAAACTTATACGAAACATATATCAATAACAAACACTAGAATATTTATGTTTTCAAAAATTATACTTTCACTAAGATTAAATTAGCCTGATCAGACTTTGTCTGCTGGAGAGTATCAGCAGATTCTTTCGTTGTCTCCTGTTACTAGTAGCCATTAGAACACAGTGTCAAGCAAATTGTTCTCAAACAGCAAGAGAATTCAGCAGAATCTTTAGGTACCTTCTCCTCGGAGTTTTCCTTATGCTTCTTCAGAACCGGTTTGGTCTCCAAATCATCTTCTGGATTTCGCTTACCCAATACATTAGCTTCGGCTGTCGATTCCTCGCTAGAACTGGCCATGGAGAAGATGAAAAACAGCAAGGGTTTAGTTTCCGGGAAGAGTTGAGTTTAGAGCAAGTAATAAGTTTTGAAATAATAATACCTAAAGAAGAAGGTATTAGTAAAATGTTAATCTGGTTTGGGCTGGGCATTTATTGGTTGGATTTATCATTTATGTTTTTTTACCATCGATTTTAATTTAATAGTAAGATTATATCTAATTTTCTAGAAGAAGGGACATGAAGAAAACTGAGAACAAAGTACAAGTGAGAACAAACTAAATTAAAACTAAGACCAATTAACTAAGAATAAGAAGACTACAAAATAACCAGTTTCATTCCCCCATCAAAAATCATAAGCTATTAGTAACCTATATTCAAACTCTGCAAACAGATAACACCATCCACTACAAACTGTAAAAGAGATGTGTTTAAAGACTTTGTTGATTTATTGATGTACATGGAACTCTGTATTTATACAACTTTAGGTTGGCTTATAGCCTTATCTACTTAGATTAGGAGTTATCACAATCTCCTAATCCTTATCTAAATATATACTTATATTTATTTCTAATACTCCCCCTCAAGTTGGAGGGTGAAGCGTATGAACACCCAACTTGGATAACAAGAAATCAAACTGCGGACGTCCGAGAGCTTTTGTCAGTATATCGGCGGGTTGGTCTTTGGTGCCGATGTGCTGAGTAGAAATAAGGCCTTCCTTTATAGCATCTCGAACACTATGACAATCACGCTCAATGTGTTTCGTACGTTCATGAAAAACTGGATTTGACGAAATGTGGATGGCCGCTTGACTATCACAAAACAGTTTGACCGGTCGCGGAAGTGGTGCGCCAAGATCATCAAACAAACGAACAACCCATTTGATTTCTCGTAGAGCATACGCCATAGCTCTATACTCAGCTTCAGCGGAAGAGTGGGAGACAGTGTTCTGCTTCTTAGTCTTCCAAGAAATTGGCGACCCACCAAGAAGCACAACATACGCACTTAATGACCGACGCGTTAACGGACACGATCCAAAATCGGAATCGCAATATACGGACAGAGAGATATCACAGTTGGCTCTCATTAAAATACCTTGGCTAGGCGACCCTTTGAGGAACCGTACAACACGGAGGGCAGCTTCCTAGTGAGCTTCTCTCGGCGCCTGCATAAACTGGGATAAGAGATGAATAGAGTAGCACAACTCAGGACGAGTAACCGAGAGATAAACAAGACGACCAACCAGACGTCGATACTTAGTCGGATCAGAAAACAACGGCCCCTCATCAGACGCCAACTGGTGATTCTGCTCCATTGGAGTAAGAGCCGGCTTACACTCACTCAGACCAGCTTCATTGATTATATCCAGCGCATACTTTCGCTGTGAAAGGAACATCCCTTCAGTGTTCCGTGCGACCTCAATACCCAAAAAATACTTCAACTTACCCATGTCTTTCATGTGAAAGCATTCTCCTAACTGGCGCTTGAACTTGGTAAGAGCGTCCAAGTTGTTACTAGCTATAACCAAGTCGTCGACATAGATGAGAAGGCGTATTTCGATCTCCCCAGAAGAATAAGTGAACAAGGAGTAATCCGCATAAGACTCCTCAAATCCAAGTTCCAAAAGAGCTTTAGAAAGCTTTTCAAACCAACAACGAGGTGCTTGTCGTAATCCGTAGAGAGACTTTCGTAAACGGCAAACCATGTTAGGATTCGAATGACGAAAACCAGGCGGAAGCTTCATGTAGACTTCATCATCGAGATCCCCGTGAAGAAACGCATTGTGTACATCCATTTGATGGACCTCCCAATTCTTAGAGGCGACTAGCCCAAGAAGACTACGTACCGTAGCCATTTTCACAACTGGAGCAAAGGTCTCATTGAAATCTTCTCCTTCAATCTGCTTGTTCCCTAAGGCTACAAGACGGGCCTTATGACGTTCCAAACTTCCATCTGCGAGATACTTGAGTTTAAACACCCACTTGCAACCGATAGCAACTTTTCCAGGCGGCAATGGTTCAAGATCCCAAGTATGATTAACATCAAGAGCAGTAATTTCTTCCTTTATGGCACCACGCCAAACACGAAACTGAGCCGCTTCACTGTAGCTTTTAGGTTCAGTTCCCGCATAAACAGCTGCTAAGAATGCTTGATGCGAAGGAGAGAAATTTAGATCCTCAAAATATGTATTTAACGGATACGAGGTATTACCTTGGACATTTTCCGAAGACTGCTGAGAGGAGAGCGGAGGAGGGTGAGGTTTATTATCGCATGTCGTGTTGTAAGTGACATAATCTTTAAACTTAGCTGGTGGAACAACTTGACGAAGACCCGGACCCAGCTGTTCAACAGGCGGAACAGAATCAGAGGCTTCAGCAACAGGCGATGATGGATCGGCAAGACTCTGTTCTGGAGTAGCCAAAGGTGCCGGCGAGCTGTCAAGATTCTGTTCCGGACTAGACGAAGGCTCTGTTTCCTGGACAGAGTCTGAGACAATCGGAGACTCTGTAGTGGCCGGGACTGGGACGGAAACACTCCCCCTATCGGCCGACGTAGGTTCCGGCGTGAAAACCCAATCATCATCAACAAAACTTGGCGGAGCCGTAATAGGATGAGTTTCGGAGGAAACTGAAACTGGTAAAGACTGAAACGGGAACTTATCCTCATGAAACACTACATCCCGTGAAACCAGAAACTCATTCTTTTCCAAATCATACACCTTCCAGCCCTTCTGACCATGAGGATATCCGACAAACACACACCGACGACTCCGTGGACCGAACTTATCCTTGTTACGAGGTCGGAAGTGAGTGTAGCACAAACTACCAAACACACGGAGCTGATCATAAGAGGGCTTATCACCGTGGAGAACTTCATACGGAGACTGATTCTGGAGAACGGACGTCGGAGTTCGGTTGATGAGATAAGCTGCGGACAAAACAGCTTCACCCCAAAAACGTATTGGTAACCCACTTTGAAACAACAATGAGCGAGCAACATTGAGAAGATGCCTATGTTTTCTTTCGACACGACCATTCTGTTGCGGTGTATCAACACAAGAAGTCTGATGCAAAATCCCATTGTCTCGAAAATAACTCGCCAAACACATGAATTCAGTTCCGTTATCGCTCCGAACAATTTTTACTTGTTTCCCAAACTGTCTTTCCGCCATCTTGCAAAAATTCTGTAACACAGTACGAACTTCAGATTTTGCAAGAAGAAGATATGTCCAGACGGCCCGAGAAAAATCATCAATAACCGTCAAGAAATAAACTGCACCACAAGAGGATGGGATACGATATGGACCCCATACGTCACAATGAATTAAACCAAAACATTCCGTAGATTTATTCAAACTGTCAAAAAACACTTCACGAGTTTGCTTTGCCCTAAAACACGTGTCACAAGGACTAGGGACAGCAGTCTTATTTGTAAACGAAAACATAGGCAAAAAACGCAACACCGAAAACGAAGGATGTCCAAGCCGTTGGTGCCAAAGCGTCTGATCCACTGAACTATCAACCCGGTGTACCCTCGCAGCCATAACATCCTTGAAATAATAAACCCCATCCCTCTCTTCACCGGCTCCAATCAGAGTCCTCGTGAAACGGTCCTGTAAAACACATAACGTATCGGTTAATAATGCATAACAATTGGTTTGTTTCAACAACTTTGAAACCGAGATTAAGGAACAATTCAAGTTAGGCACAAATAACACGTTGAGGAGTGTTATTTTTGCCGATAAAGGGAAGACACCCGTATGAGTAGCAAATGTTTTATTCCCGTCTGCGAAACCAACTGGACAAGGAGATATTGGACGAATTTGCTCAAGCAACGCGATATCTCCCGTCATGTGATGAGACGCCCCCGAATCGAGAATAAGGTCACCATTATAAGTCTTACCAGAAAGTTTTGAGGAAGAAGAAGTGGTTCTCTCATTCACCATCTGAGTAAGAGCTTGCCATTGTTCTTGAGTAAACTCCGGGAACGTTGATGAGTTCGAAGAAGTTGCATGAGCAGCGTTAACACGTGGAGGAGCATTACGAGAACGATCAGAGACTGAGCCACCCCGTCCCCGACCACCGCGTGTAGCACCCCGACTAGCCGCTCTATTCTGTGCGCGTTCTTCCCACCAATCCGGAAAACCAACAAGCTGCCAACAATTGTCTCTCTCATGACCGCTTCGTCCACAATGAGCACACTGAGAGGAACGAGTGCGGTGTTGACCAGAACCCATGGACTCCACGGAAGAATCTTTCTTTGTAACAAAACCAACTGCGTTTTGTTGATTTTCATGATCGCGAGACGAACTCAATCTCTGTTCTTCGCGAATGATCTTGTTGTAAATTTCACCTATATCTGGTGTAGGATCAGCCGAGATAATGTTTGTACAAACATTACCAAAACGAGATTCATCTAATCCCATAACGAATTGATGAATCTTTTCTTCATCACGCTCCTTCTCGAATTCAGAGGCAGCACCACACGAGCACACTGGAATTGGCTTGTAAGTATCCAATTCTTCCCACATTAAAGACAAGCGACCAAAGTAATCAATCACAGCCTGACCATCTTGCCGACAAGCCGCGAGTTTTGACTTGAGTTGATGTATACGAACCTTATTACCAACAGAAAAACGCTTCTTAAGATTTTCCCACAACTTGTAGGAATCTTGAATGAAAGTCACCGTAGAACGAACACGTGGCTCTATTGATGTACGTATCCAGCCTACGATCATTGAATTAACCGAAAGCCAAAGCTCCAAGTTAGCATCATCAGGTGGAGGTTTGGAGAAAGTTCCATCGATGAAGCCACTCTTTCGTTTGGCGCGAAGAGCATTGGTCATCTCACTAGACCATTCATTATAATTCTCTCCGGTTAACATAACCGCCGTAATCAACGCGCCAGGGTTATCAGACGCGAAGAGAGAGTAAGGAGTCGCCACCGGAGTTGTTGAACTGTCAACGCCGGTGTTTTTGGAAGTACCATCATCGGTATCATCATCACCAGCCATCGTTTTCAAGGAGAAAAACGAAGAACAAAACGATGTTTGAAACTTTCAAACAAACTATGATGTCGAAAACTTTCGAGATCAAAATTAAGAAACGAAAAAAATAGAACGATGAACAAAGAGAATTAGGTTTCAGAAAAGATTTGCTCTGATACCATGTAAAAGAGATGTGTTTAAAGACTTTGTTGATTTATTGATGTACATGGAACTCTGTATTTATACAACTTTAGGTTGGCTTATAGCCTTATCTACTTAGATTAGGAGTTATCACAATCTCCTAATCCTTATCTAAATATATACTTATATTTATTTCTAATACAAACCTATATTCAAACTCATCAAACTAATAATTTATATATGTAGATAAATTTTTTGTTTTATAAATCAAACTGATGATATCAACAACCATTAACATTTGATAAACAGATGAAGAACAAAACTGTTAACAACTACTGGATCGATAAAATCATCAAGAAGACGAAACAGATAAAAGAGAAGACGAAGAACAAAAGTCATTACATCAAAGAAGAAGGAGAGAAGATCAAGAAAATATTACCTTAGCAAAGTAGTGAGGGGGAGTGGAACCGATGAATGAAGCTAAGAAAAGGGTAATGGGTTTAGTTTAGGTGTTCGGGGTACTAGTTTGGTTCTCGGGATCGAACCGAGAACCAAAGTATATTGATGAGGAGATCCATTCGGGTATTGATCCGACCCTAATCCGAACCGCCCATTTCCGTTTGGTTTTTAATTCGGATCTTGGTTCATGTTTTAACAAAAAAGATGAAGCAAATAATAATACACCAAAACTACAGCTCAAACAAATATATACATAGAGGCTAAGACAGCGAGGTTTGATGACAAAGTTATAAATTTAAATACCACAAGTTTAAACTATGGTCACTCTCTAACTTCATCCAATGCTACTACTAGGCATAACCCACCCAGCTTCATGACCCACAACCACACTATCTCCATTCCCAAACAATCCTCGTTGTCTCTTCTTCATCAACGCAGCTGAAACCGGACTTCCTACATTGCTAGAAGTCAAAGAGCTCTCTGCTGAACAGTTGTTCTTGTTCTCTATCGCTACTGCAAGCTCGGATAAAGACGGGATCGTCATTTTGGTTGAGTTGAATGTGGTTGTTGTTCCGGTGACCTTTATGGCTAGCTCTGAAAGCTCTTCTCTAGCTGCCTCTAGTCCAGCAAACACAACAGCTTGCTCTTCTATAGCCTTGCAAGCTTTCTCTAGAATTGATTGCAAGTACTTCCCTTGTGCCTCGATCCTTAGCTGGAGTCGCCTTTGCACCTGAGCATACTAATGGACCTCATCAAATATGGAACCATAGGTTAATGAACACTAGGATTAGTCGTTTCTTTCTATGGTTCTACATTTGATCCTATACCAACTATCGATACTTCGGTCTTATATGAATTTATTTCTATAATGTTTCATGGTCTCAATTCCCATGAGATCACCCGAAAAAACTCAAGTTCCTTTTGGATTTCCTTTTTGATCAATGACAACTGCAGAGCATTGTCATCATATCGTATTATCATCCCATTGTTACTTTTGAGTTCTTTTTACAAGTACAGCTCTCAACACTTTGGTATTGGTTGCTTGATTACATAAACAATAACGTCACCAATATAAGCATATCGGCCATTACTACATTACTAACTCCTATGATTCGAATACATATCAATTACTTAATAGGCTAGCATCGGTCTGGTAAGCTTTGAAGAAGTTCACTCACTCAATTCTTAGCTATAGCCTATAAGTCTATACAGTCTACTGTAATCTAGTCTAAGACTGACCTCTAATTGCTCGTGTAGTCGCCTTTGAACTTCCATCTGCGCACCCAAGGCTTCGTTAACTTGGTAACTCCTAGCTCACAAAAAACAAAAAAAGCTGTTCATATAATGAATCATTCACCAGCCACTAAAATGTACACAAACACAAAACCGTACTCGTTCTGTTCTTGCGCCGCAATTCGTAAAGATGATGTTGAAGATGAACTAGTATCTTGACTCTCCCCAACACAAGAAACTATAAAAGATACAAAAAAAATTTCATAAACATATCAATACACAACTGAATCAATGTTAAAAAAAAAAAAAAAAAAAAAAATTTAAATCAATACCATCTTTAGAGTTATCATTTGATTCTTTGCAAGACTGTCTCCCAAGACGAAATTTCTACAACATCGAAAAAAAACATAAAACACAGTCAAAAATCACTAAATCGATAATGAAGTCATAATTTTGATATATTTGTGAGTTGAAATCAAAACCTGAAGATGAGATTTAAGGTGGTATAGAGTAAGACCTTTCACTTCCATAGTTCTCATTATAGTTTTGGGAGTTGCTTCTGTAAAATCAAAACAGAACAAATCTTTAATCTCAAGATCCAGAAATTTTTGAACAAGACATACACATTCATGTGTATATACTTACTATCGGGCCCACCGAGTTGAGTAACGGCTTCAACGAATCGTTCATGGAGTTCAGAGGTCCAACGAAGGCGAGGTTTGGGATCAGTGGTTAGGACTAAACAAGCGTCGATGGGAAGATTAGTTCCGTCAGGGAACTCTCCGACGCAGCCATCTAGTGAAAGAGATGACCGAATTGGCGCTGAGTACATTTTCTTTCTTTCTTCCTTACCTTAGTTTTGTGATTTTCTTGGGGAATTTTGTTTTTTTTTGCCGGGAAAGTGAAGGAAAATGTGGGGAAGGGATATGCAAGAATGTGGATTTCTAAGACAGCGAAGAGACGAGTTTATTAGATTGGACAACACAGTCCGATATTTTTCTTTTGTCTATCAATATATATATATATAGTAGATACGCTTAGACAAAAAAAAAAGTTATTAAGTAAATATCCTTTGACCAACTGACAAAAATACCTAAACCCGAAACTCAAATCCGAACCCGAGAAAAAAATTCTGAACTGAATCCAATCCGAAGTTTTAGAATATCCAAACGAGTCTTAGATTTTAAAACCCGAACATCCGAACCCAAAGCCAATCCGAACCGAAATCCGAATGAATATCCAAAATACCCGAAATATAGTTATATATATATATATATGCAAATATTAATTTTATTTAGACAAAATATAACCCAAATATGACCCGAAAAAATCTATTCGAATCCAAACCCAAAATTTTAAAATATCCAAACGAGTTTTAAATTTAAAAACCCGAACCCGAACAGATACCCGAACATATCTGTAATATAAGTATATACTAATACTATATATTAGTAATAAGTATACTTTTCATAAGCAAAGTGTCTCAAATATTCAGAGTTTTTGGGTATTTTAGATATTGCTTTAGTATTTTCGGTTACTTTTGGGTAGGTTTAGATAATAATACTCGTGTTTTTTTTTTTGGAATTTTGAATATTTTTTAAGTAATTTGGTAGAATTGCATTTAAAAGTTTTTGATTTTCGGATATTTGGGTAAACCTGAACCTAACCAAACCCAAACCCAATCTGATTCGAAATTTTAAAATATCCGAACGGATCCTAAATTTTATGGACCCCTATTAAAATAAAGGGAAAATTGGCTCTAAAGGATATTTTGTTTTGAGTTTGTCCATATACATTTTTCTTGTTTAACATTGTCCAACTACACTTTTTAAATAATCAAAATCCAAAAATACCCTTGAATATGTAATTTAATTTTTTAAAAATTAAAATATTCACTAATTTGATTAAATGAAGAAAGTTAGTAAAAAAAAATGAAAAGTCAAAATAAAAAAAATAGAAATTGAATATATACCTCTCTTAAAAAATTATTAATTTAATTAATAAAAAATTAACAAATACTAATATGTTAATCACATATTTTTCTTCATCAATCATAAATATCTACTCTTTGTTGTCAAACCATCTCCATACACCACATGTTACATAAATCTCCAATATATTTATCTCTGGTATACAAGAAATCAATATGAAAAACATAACCAAGTTATGAAAAAACGATTTTATCTTAAGAAAAACGTAACCAACTTATTTTATATTAAAACTATTTTTAAACTAAGTAAAATATGAATTCAAAATTCTGTAGAAGTAAATATTCAATTTCCTTATAATAGATTTAGACATTTATGTTAAAGATTTAATAAATATTCGGTTTCCATAAATATATACAATTCAATTTCCTTATTTTACGAAATTCTGAATTATGCAGAATTCATCTTCTAAATTTCGTAGAACATGACCAAACCGTAGAATACATATTCTAACATTCGTAGAAAATAGAGTAAAGTTTGTAGAATATAGAGTAACATTCAAAATACGTATTCTAATTTTTGTAGAATATAGGTAACTTGCAGAATACGTATTCTAAACTTCGTAGAACATATAGCTAATTTGAATTCTAAACATTGTAGAATAGAACGAATTCTAAATTCCGTAGAACATGAAAAATATGTAGAATACGTAATCTAAACTTTCTAGAACGTATACAAAACTCAGAACGTGTATTCTAAAAAATCTAGAACACATTTAGTATGAAATTAACATCAACAAAATTTTCTTAAACTAAACACGAATTGCCTTTTTTAATTCACAACTTACCTTTTTAAAAAAAAAAATTGTTAAAACTATCTGAAATGGTAGATTTGGCATGATTGACAATTAACAAAAAAAAGTGTATATGGACAAACTCAAAAAAAATTATCCTATATATACAATTTCAATTACCGGTTATCGGGGACCTCAACAACAAGAGTAAGGGTCTTGATTCCATTTTCATGAGTTTGCTTGTTTGTTTTCATTGAGTAGTAATGTTACGCATGTGGTCTCCATGAGTCATCAAAATAGAATTAGACCTAGTGAAATCTACCAGCACATCAAAAAGAAGGTGATAAATGCTTACAGTGAAGTTTTTGTCTGTTTATCTACTCGGCTTCAAGGTAGGCTTAACAAATTTAAATGAAGGTCACAACATCAAAAGAAATCATTCTACCATAGCGTTTAAAAAGAACTTCCGATGTTTTCAAGATCTTTGAACATTTTTTAAAAAATCATTCTACATCAAAAGATGTTCTTTTAGCTCACGATGTCTTCAAGACCTTTGAGCGTTTAAAAATATTCTCTGTCACGGTGGAAGATGGTGTAACGGTTACCTCCAAACTGGAGAAAAATGAGACGAGAGATCTCCCTATAAAAAAGGAATTCGGTGACAAGGCTCTCTCCTCAAAAGAAGAAGTTGTGGTGATGGGCAAGGTGGTGACGGAGGAGAAGCCGCTATGACGGTTGAGGTCGGTACAGTGGTGATCGGTACATGATCTTGTAGCTATGAGCAACAGTTACAAAAATCTCCATTTTGCAAGTTCTTATTTGGTGACTGGTTAATCATTGCGAAGATATTAATTAGACCCAGACAACACTCTCTATGTTTGGTTGACTGTAGCTTTATGCCTCCTATATGAATGCTAGAAGAATTTTCCTTTATTGTTTCTGTTGATGGCCTCATTTTGTGTATTTAAATGCATCTATATACAATTCATCAATCTGAAGCCATAGGTGCACGTTTATACACATGTATAAGCCAAACAAACAAATAATTACTTTGAAGGTTAGTAATAATTACTTAGCCGTGGAGATTGAGCTTAGGAACAAGGATCCTTAAACTTCCCAAAAGAGGCGAGTGAGCTACTAGGATTTTAGTGTTACCAGTAATCTTTACATGAACAAGCACCTCCTTCAAAATGATGAAACCTATACGAATCCCTCACAATGATTTCTCGGTTTGATACCTTGGATACAAACTTTATCCAGTCATGGCAATCGTTGCAAACTCGTAGGTTCTTCATTACATTTATAGGCATTGCTGAAGGCAAGCTAAGGAGTCCAAATGAAATCGCTAGTCTCTCGCTGTGAATGAAAATCGTCGGATCTTTCTGCTCTTGCTGCAGTTCATTCAGGAGGCTGAAACAGTCTTGTACGTACCCGATCTCAGATACTCTTCTGTTAAGATCTTGGAAATACTCATGTATTTCATCTGCCAATGGGTGATTCTGGTCACCAACATAGAAAGAGTGAATTGAGTTTTTAACTTCAATCCAACTTTGCCCAGGTTCTTTCTTAACACCCTTTTCTTTCATCTTTTGTCTTGTACGATCCCTCGCATCCCATTTCTTGCACACCGCATACAGATTTGACAGAAGTACATATGTTGCTGAGTCTTCAGGTTCTAACTCTAGGAGATGATGCGCAGCAAATTCTCCAATTTCCATGTTCTTGTTCACCACACAAGCACTCAAAAGCGTTCTCCAGACCAAGGCATCTGGCTCTATAGGCATCTCCAGAATAAAATCTTTCGCGCGGCTCAAAAGACCAGCTCGAGTTAGCGTATCCACTACACAGACATAGTGTTCCGGCTTAGGAGCTAATCCATATTTTGTGTTCATGGATTCAAAGTATTCAATCCCCTTGTCTACTAGTCCTATGTGGCTACATGCTGATAGAACTCCCACAAGCGTCACATGATTAGGCCTTACATTAGACTGTATCATCTCGTCAAAAGAATCTAGTGCTTCAGAGCCAAACCCATGTTTAGAATAAGCATTAATTATCGCATTCCAAGAAACTTCATTTTTCATGGAGACTTCAAGGAACTGCTTCTTTGCATCGGATATGCTCCCAGACTTCGCATACATGGAGATTAAAGCGTTACAAACTTCGGTTTCTGAATCATATCCGGTTTTCGTGATCACGGCATGAACCTGTTTCCCTTGTTTCATGTTTGCTGTCTCAGAAGCAGCTTTGACAGCAGACCCAAACGTGAAATTATTACTATCAATTCCTTCCCTGTTCATTCGAGCAAAGACACGAAGTGCTTCTTCATTGTTGCCGCTCTGCTGAAATCCCGATACCAGAGCATTCCATGCTATATTATCTCCAGCTTCAGTTTGTTCAAACGCTAAATATGCTTCCTCTATTTTCCCGCATCTGGAATAAAGTGTAACCAGTGCATTTTGAAATGGCAGGTCAGATGAGAAACCAGAAACACAAGCTTGAGCATGAATTTGCTGTCCTTCCTTAAGCGATTGAAGACCAGCACATGCACTAACTGCATTTGTTAATCCAACTTCATCAGACCGGATCCCTAGATCCAACATCTGCCTGAAAGTTGCTAACGCTTTGTCGTTGAAATTGTATTGCGTGTAGCCTGCAATCATTGTCGTCCAAGACACAACATCTTTCCCAGCAAACCTAACAAGGATATCCCTGGCAGTATCTAACTCTCCTAATTTTGAGTACATATCTATGAGCACATTACAAACATAGGCATTGAGCTGAAAGCTAGTTTTTACTATTTGACAATGAATCTGTTCCCCGAGCTCAAGATCCCCAAGACGGATGCAAGTTTTCAAAATACTCGGGTAGGTATATTGATTTGGAACAATTTCCTCTATCTGCATCTGTCTGAAAATCCTAAAAGAATTTCTTAAATCGTCTAATAGTCCATAAGCAACTAGCATAACATTCCATAGAACTACATTTTCAACCTCAGTCTCAAGAAAATAATCAAGGGCGGTTTCAATATCAGAGCATTTTGCATAAAGATTAAGAAGTGCACCTTCAATCTTGCTGTTTGAAGCAACACCAAGTTTAGTTGTGTACGCATGTAGCTGTTGTCCCCGAAACAGAGTTTCATCAGCTGAACATGCAACCACAAGGCTAGCAAGGGTACTGCAGTCTGGTTCAAGTCCATCAAGCTGCATCCTTTTGAACAATTCCATAGCTTTCTCACCGTAACCACATTGAGAAAGCCCGTTGATAAGAGTGTTATAAGTAACAGCATCTCTATGTGACATGTTGCTGAAGATGTGTTCTGCTGATATCAAACTTCCCAAATGAAAGTATACAGATACAAGTGCATTGCACACACAAGTGTCAGAGGAAAACCCTAACTTCAATACAAGCCCATGAAGTTGCTCGCCTATCTCAAGAGATTCTATCTTCTTACACGCACTTAAAACACTTGAAAACGCGTAAGGTGTTGGCATGATACCTAAAACATACATATCGCAGAACAATCCAATGGCTTCTGCTTCACATTCGTTTTTCGACAGCCCAGATATCATCGCAACCCAAGAACTGTGATCCTTGAGGTGTAATCCATCAAAAACCTTTCTAGCAAGATCCACAAACCCATTTCTGGAATACAGATCAATCAAAGGATTACACACAGCTGTAATATTCCCCAAACCCTGATATATAATCCTAGCATGAATCTGCTTAACTACATCAAACGCAACACTACCACCACCACGACATGCTTCCAAAACACCAGTGAAGGTACCTTCATTCGGAGTAACATTTTCATTAACCATCCTCCACAACAGACAAAACATTTTACCAATCAAATCTCTAGAAGCTAACTCCTTAATCATCTTATTCCAAGTAAAAATCGTTCTCTCAGGCATTTCATCAAACACCTTGAAAGCACCATCTATGTCTCCTTTAAATACATAAAAATCAAGAAGCTTTTCACAAAGGCAAGCATTGTTATCAAAACCCAATTTTAAAATCTGGGTGTGAAGCTTTCTCCCTTCATCCAAAGACCCATTTGTCTTCAAACATCCTTCTAGAAGCCAAATCAAAGTTTGATGATTAGGTCTAATTCCAGGTTTCTCCATGGAATCAAGTTCTTTTCTAACCGATTCATTTTCTTGGAATGACTCATCCTCATAGACAGAAACAGCACAACTAGTTCGGAAACCGGATATTAGCGTCCTTGTCTTAATCTCACAAAGTGTCTACAAAAAGAAAGAGCAAAATTAAACAAAATCAGAACATAGTAAAGCATTGGCGTTTCAGCTTGATTTTAAGGTTTTTAAGGACGAAAGCATTACATTGAAGGCATTAATGGTTTTGAGCTTACGAGGAACACCATGAATGAAGATAAATGAGGAGGAGACAGGACGAAGAAACATGGGTTCCTGTTTTTTTGGGTGAGAATATATATGATAAAGCCGAAGAAGATGGTATAAAAAAAATTGCGATATATAAAGAAAATTCAAATGTTTCTTTAGACCAATCTATAATTTTGAATGGGTGAATTGGCGAAATAACCTTATATAAGAGGGATATTAGCAAAATGACTAACGTGTCAGAAGTCTTTAGTAAATAACCTTTTCATTGAGGTAAAAAGATTTAAACGCCCTCAGCTAAGGGGACAGAAAAATATCGCGTGTCAGAGATGTTTGAGAACTTAACATTATCGGAACATGTTTTTAAGTAATATTACATGTAATATTATGAACAGTTTGAATATTTCTTTTCTGTCGCCGACGTAGCGCATACACTTAATTAGATTTAAGTGTCACTACGTTTTATCTGTAAGAAGCACGGAATAATAAAAGAAAACATCGGATATATATTTATGTAATAGGGCCTAAGTAGTCAAACAGAACCCAAAGGACATGAATGAAAACTTGGAACATCAGAATACCTATACTTACCATGTTGAATACATGGTCACCTCTTTTATACAAATCTGTGCAATCTTGACGCAATTGTTTGTACCATGTTGAAATACACTAATATTAAAAGTTCCTATGTGACAAACACACACTATAAGTATCCATAAAGTAGGAAACTAAACCCTAAGTAGTAATATAGAACCCAAGGGGTATGAATGAAAATTCGGATCACAATTGTAACTACACTTACTATGTAAAATACATGGCCATAAAAAAGTAAACAAGAAGAAATCTAAACCCTAAATCCCATGTAGAAGTGTGAACCCAAACAAATAAAAATATTGTATAATTACCGTAAAATAGAAAAACAAGAAGAAATCTAAACCCTAAACCCCATGTATAAGTGCGAACCCAAACAAATAAAAGTACAGTATAATTACCATAGATGAGGTAAACAAGGAAAATTCTAAACCCTAAACCCCATATCAAAGTGCGAACCCAAGCAAATAAATGTACATTCAAAAAAATAACGTGTAATATAGCAATTAAAATGTCAAAGAAGAGGTCGAGAAACATGAAAGTTTTAATGGTGGATTTAAAACAAGATTAATTTCACAATTAAAACAATTATGGTAACATGATTTTTTTATGTTGACATGGATTTTTTCCTTTTAACATGTTATACTCATATATGTCAAGTTATTTTTAATAAGGGGACGATAATTTCTTGAGAAAATTAGTGTTGTCGCATGATATTTTTGATGTTGACATGTAATCTTTCCTTTTAACATGTTATATTCTTATATGCCAAGTTATTTTTTGAAGCGGACGATAATTTTATAGATGAAACTATAATTTTTTTATATTTGCTGTAATTTTTATGCGTTATTTGTTACATGTAATAAACACACAAAAAGAAGAAAGTTAGATCCACGAACAAGAAAATTTCAGATTCGTCACTATGAGAAAGAGAGAAAGAGTAAGAGATAGAAAAAAATATATAATAGAGATTTATAAGAAAAAAACGAGAAATTTGGTGAGATGGAGAAGAAGAGAGTAAAAAAAATCACAGAGAATTATTAAAAAAAAAATGATAGAATTGGTGAGATGGAGAAGAAGAGAGGGGATATGAGAGAGAAAACAAAAAAGAAAAACACATATTGGTAAGATGAAGAAGATGACGACGGGAGAGTAATAGAGAGAGAGAAAGAGAAACAGAAGAAAAGAAAAGAAGGAGACAGAGCACTATTAAAAAAAAAAAATTGTCAGCTACAATAGCTTTTTAAGAAGGACTAACTTGACATTTCCATAAAGGGTCTGACATACACTATTCAGAAAAAGTTATTTTCCTAATAACTTTCTGTTTGATGGTTATCTAGTGCAATTTCCCATTTTGAATCTACTCTAAACTATTAAAAAAGACTCAATCTTAGAGGGTGTTTCCAAACACTCTAAAAGTATAAAATTAAAAAATTTATGGCTAATCCTATATCCAAACACCCATAAAAGGAAATATTAATTCCAGCAAAATTAAATTAAACACTTTATTTGCATCTTTTTCTTTCTATTCTTTATCATTTATTTCCTTATCTAATGTTGCAATATTAATACTATGAATTATGATTCTCCTATCACATTTGTTAGATCTTATTTTCAAATTATTTAAAATTATTATATAATACATATAATTAATAAAAAATAAATTTTTTTCTCCATATATTGTGATTCAGAATTTAAAAAACGGACATATATTACTCAATTAAAGAAAAAAGGTGTGTTCAACATCTCACATTGACTCAAATTTTGGGCAATGGTTCAGAGTAATATTATAAAACACACAAAAATAATTTTAAATGCGAATGAGCAAGAAACTTGATTTATCATGCGTCCAAATTAAAAAAAATAAACTTATTCAGTTTTATCCAGTTCATTAGTTGAAACAATTTAAAAGTCCCACATCGATTAAATTTTTTGTGCAACAGTTCAAAGTCATATTATAAAAAAAAAGACCAAAATGATTTTAAATACAAATGTTTTTAAAAATATCCGGTTTAATCCGGTACTTATTTGAAATAATTTAAAATAATATTTAAAATTTAAAATATTTATTCGGTTTAACTCTATTAAAATATTAAGTTTAAAATACTATTAATACTAAAACTATATAATATCTACTAATCAATAATATATATACAACTACTTATTTATAATAATAATAAATTATTTAGTAAAAGTTATTTTAAATACAAATAGACTAAAAATTCGAAAATAATCAATTCGAAATGGATAATTATATAACTATGATCGATTATATAATGGAAAGTTTCCGACAATACGGGTTTTTGTCCCAAAATGGGCAGATTTAAGACAAGAAGAATTGATAATAAAATATATAATAAGAAATATAATTAATATTTTGAATATTAGAACTACTTATCAAATATTAAAATGGATTTACATATGACTGCCAATTACATATGATTGACAATTGTATTGGTTTTTTTTAGTTCAGATTAATTTAATATTTAATTCGGTACGATTTGGTCTAAATTGTTTGAATGAGAGTATAGAACATCATTCATTTGGCGTATGTTTGATTCAAATAACAGAAATTTGCTATTGTTACAGAGAAATAAAACAATTTGATGTTGAAAGCACGTTAGGTATATTATAAAAAATAAATAAACAAAAAAACTACAAATATATATTAACACAAATAAAAATATTTATAAACATTATAAAAAATCAAGTTAAAATTATACAAACAAAATAAAAATATTTATTAACAATAAAAAATAAAAACAAATATAATTTATATCAAAATAATTGATCCGCGGTATACCGCGGGTACAAATCTAGTTACATTTTTATATTACATTACATTTAATTTAATTTATAAACTACATATACTCTTTATGTATGTTAGGGAGATTGTTGAATTGTGGATATGAGAAGATGTTTGTAAGATTTTGTCATTTTTTTGTTATGTTAATTGAGAGTGTACTTGCTAAATTCAATATACTTGTTACTCGAGGCAAGTATTTGCTAATTTCAAGATACTTGTGACTCGGGTTGCCTTGTACAAGTAACTGAATTTTTGGCTTGTTACTTGACTTGCCTAGAACGAGTACTTGTTCGATCAAGTACTTGCCCAAAATTTGATTATTTGCAAGTTACTTGACCCGTCTTATTACTTGTCAAAGTCAAGTCGGGTCGCAAGTAAAAAGACACAATTTCATATATAATATCCATACATAATATATTTAAACCTAAATTTGAACATAAAAACTAAAATAAAAAAACTATTTCATACATAATATCCAAGGTTGATGAGTTATGTGGCAATGATGAATTTCCAGTTTTGTTGCAATAGGAAGTTTTGGCATTTTAGTATTTATGAACAAAATCAAAATTATAAAAGTTCATAGTAATTTAAAGACTTAATCTATTATAATCATTTAAAAATTAGTAATTTAGTAACATGTAACAATAAAAAACAAATATCCAGCAATGGATATCAAGTAATTTTTAGCGAGTAACAAGTAACGAGACAAGTAGTATAATTTTTTTTTTTTGACTTGTCACTTGACTTGTACTTGCAAGCAATCTAATTTGATGGCTTGTTACTTGACTTGTCCAAAGCGAATACTTACTTTTTCAAGCCGAGTACGAGACGACTAACGAGTAATTATGTTTAGCCCTAAATATATGATTCATCAAAGTATTCTGTCAAATAGGTTGATGGTATATCAAACGATATGATATGCATTCTAAACTCTAAAGTGGTGACATTTATAACTGGTTCCAACATGTTTTTGCGTTTATGATATAACATAATTATTTATCTAGTTTGTGTTCTTTTGATTAAGATGTTCTGGGCCTAAACATGTATATGTAGGTAGTGATTAGGAGGGGCATTTGTTTTCGTCTAAAATTGGTAAAAAAAAAAAAGGCGTTTGACCATGTGTGACCAGATTTATGGTCAGATTTGACTGTTTTCTTGTAATATATTCCATCATAGAATATATTAACGCTAATACTGCTTTCATGAATCGTTCTCTCGGCTTTGAAGATACGACTTCTTGGAACAGATCTTTTATGCCTCAAAATTTTTAGTCATTTGGACTCTCTCAATGTCGAGGAAACTACCAACTCTCGAAATCATCTTTGCCACAAGAAGATCAATCGCATCCTTTTGTTGCACGTTAATACCTCTACAACTAAACTTCATCAGCTTCTTTTTAACATGATCATAAATCTTTCGGATGATGAAATCTGGAGATGTAAATAAAACACAGACAGTGTCTCCATAATTCATCGTGCAAAAGGTTTATGACCATGGTAAAAAGAATATGATGAAGTGTAGTTATAAAAGTATTAATATGCAGCAAATGATTAAAAAAATTGTTTTACATTTTTAAAAAAGTTTTAGTATCTCTTCATTGTGAAAATGAGAAGTGAGAAGATATATATTATTTGTTATGAATAAGAAAAAGTGAGAGAGAATTGTGTGTCTTATTCCATCAATAATAGAAAGTATATATAGGGATACAATACTTGGAGAGAAAGTATAACTTGAGGAGGAAATACAACTTGGAGATCAAACTAGAATATTCTAGAACATGGGTCTATAATGGGCATCCATCTAATGGGTTAATAACACTCCCCCTTGGGTGCCATTATAGTAAAAATATTCATAATGCGCATAAGATGATGCCTCATTAAAAACCTTACCAGAAAAACCCAGTGGGAAAAACCATGGTTAATGGAAAAATAGTGCATCGCGCATTTACTCCCCCTCATGAATACATCACTGATCTTCAAGACGATGTAATCCAATCTTGGTGAACTGACTTCTTGAAATTAGCAGTTTGAAACGTCTTGATAAATATGCTTGCAAAATCTTCACTTGAACGAATCTTCATTTCACGTACATTGTTGTTCTTCTCGCAGTTCATAGGTCTCGTAAATGACTCATCTTAATCATTCTCTTTTTTGCCACCGGCGATCTCATTAATATCTGATAAAGACTTTAACATAATGATAGACCTTCATCATTTGAATTCCACTTAGGTGTCTATCATTTGTATGTTCTTTGTTGTCTCGTTAAAAACTTTTTCATGCAAAAATCCCAATGGGACAAAAAGCCATGATAAAGGAAAAGAGTACAACCACACATATAATCATATTGCTCCTCCTAGAACCATCATCTTCAAGATATATTTTCTGATTATATACATAATCTTTTAGGAATTGCTAGAAGTAGAGCATTAGGCACTAACTCTTATCATTTTCATATAACCACTCGAGTTATTGGAATTCCGGTCCATAGCATCCTTTTCACAAGATTATGTCTCGTCTATTTAGACTTCAAGCCAAATTATCTTTTACATATAGTCTTCCAGACTTTTATCCTCTTTTCTAAGAGTTACTATTTTGTCTTTCTTTTTGACATATGAAATCACATCTTTCAATCATGAAAGAGATTAATAAATTGCTAAAGTAGCAGTTTAAGTATGGTACATCCAGACCAAACATCTCTTATATAAAATACAACAAGGATCTCTGATATAACATCTCTTTCACTAGATGTTCTATTTAAGATACCTGAAGATAAATATATCTTTCCAAGGTTCTTTATCTTATATTATTCTTATCATAATACTTGCAATAACTCTTTAAGAGTTTTGCTGATGTTCAAACTAATGATCTTTTTAATGTGCAAAACTCGTGCATCCTGAGAACCGTGTAAAATTCGGGTATAATCAGATCTATACAAAATACAGAATTCGTACAGAATTTGGGTTATGCAATACCATCATAATTTAATTCGTGCAAAACACGGTTCGTGCAAACTTAATTCTTTATATGTAACAAAATTTTGTGATAGCGTCTTTATTGTGAAAGAAAAATATGGCTGGATCGGAAATGAACTCTAAAATTTTAGAACAAATTCTTTATCCAAGAATACATACAAAAGAAAAATTCAAATACACGAGACCCCGTGCAAGCAGTGGTTTATGCATCACTAGAAGGTGTTGATCATTTCACTGTAAATAAAGATGAGAAACACAACCCTTAACATGATTTATTCTTGATGTATTTAGGAATCAGATTAAAGGTAGCAGAATTTTCATACATTGAGCATTTTAAGCTCACAAATTTTATTTAAAACATCAAACATAGTTATAATTATTATTTTCGTACATATAAGATATAAATGTTAAGTATATGACAAGGATCTTCAAAGCATGTTCAAGGACATTTGGGTCCGCCTTTGGAGTTTTTCATATCGCGGTAGCAAGGACATTCATCTCTGTTTCCGTAAGTGCCCGAAAGAACACAATTGTTACACTTCTCGCAACATATATTGCAGTCTTTAAGGCACTCCTCATGTTGGCGGTTTGCCTTCGAGCATCGCACATTACACTTTTCATCACATGCTGAAATTTCATTTATAATCACATATAAAATCATTGAATTTTAGACAACTATATATATATATATATATATTCAAATGATAGATTATGAAGATTTGAAGTAAAATAATTCAAGTATACTTACACGAATCAGCACTTGAAAATACAAAAAATGAAGATGTGACGATAAGAGAGATTATGAAGAATTGTACAACCATGAGCTTCATATTCATTCTTGATAAATTTTGATACCTCAAAATTTCAAGTAAAATATATATATGTAAAGTTCGCCAAAAAAAGAAGGTGGTGATTGATTAGATGAGGATGAAAATTTAAGGCTTCAAAGAGGGTTATTTATAGTGAGAAAGTCAAAAGTAAAATGTGTGTTATCTGTTGTTTAGACCTTTTAAAAAATTCAATACCGATTTCTTATTTTTTTGTTTACGCGTTTTTTACTTGTTATGTCATACACATATTTAATTTTGTTTTCACAGATTTCTTACTTTTTATGTTGAATAGTATGCAGACATTTTTGTAACCAGTATTGAAGCTCTTATGAGGTGTAAGTTTTTTTCTATATATTGAATTATGGAATTCAATGATATTAATGATACACAGAGAGGAATCTTTATACAAGAAAACACAATATATGAATAATCAAGAGAGCCTAATTACAGGATCAATGAGAATCAGTGACTTGATACGGCAGAACTATATGCGATACTCTATCATTTTCTTATAGTACATACTTATCTCGCCTTACATGTTTACCAACAAGTTAAAAATTATATCTGATGATTGTGACACAAAAGTGTTCATCTTTTTATTATTGGTAAATTTTTTCAGAATCTTACAATGAGCCGGGATTAATAGCACACAGTAAAACATAATAACATAGTTGATAACCTGCATAAATATTTGTTCTAAAAAATCCAAGCACACTGATCAAAGTAGGAAACTTGCTAATATGTGTTCATTTTTCTGTGAATATATGTTCTACTGTGAAAAAAGATTTTAGTCAGACTGTATGACGAAACTTGCTAACAGATAAAAAAAAATTCTCAGAAAAGTAACATATGTCTCCAATCTGGTGGAACTTCTGTCATCGAAGAACTTGAGTTAGAAGATCTTACGAGAGTCTCCTTTACGGGCAGATCCAGAACAGATTCTAACCTTAAGCACAATATTATAAAATATTTTTTTTCAAATAAAATGTAATACCTATATGAAACAAGGTTTATAATAAAAATATTATCCTATAACGTATTCTACGTCTATCCATGTTTTGGAATATTTTCATCACTACTTAATTCATCACTTTATCAAACCATTTTTTTAGCAAAAACAAACTAGACAACCGTTTAAACATTGATACAAAATTTTAGACATAGATAAAAGGTAAATTATTCAAATAGTTTTCATACTTCGATAAAATTTTCCTTTTAAAATACTTATCTATTGATACCTAATAAAAATATGATTTATATGCACATATAGTAAATCAATTTTACATTAATACATAAATCAAATTTTCAAGTAAACAAAAAGAAGATTAAAAAAGAAAACATGAATCACTCTTAAGATAAACTAGTAATTCCACACAATTCGTTGGAATTGATTTTGAGAGAACTTATTCAGAAATAATCAAACATTCAAAATTTATTCAGCAATAATTTGTCATTCAAACTTGACAATAATATAAACTAATTATATATAAATAACTTAGAGTGTTCGACATATTCTTAATTAACTTGTAACAACTTTACAAGGATTAATGAAAAAATAAATAGAACATTAGTTGTTTTTTAAAATGGGTTAGTTGGGAAAGTTGAAAATATATATTGTTTGTTTATTAGTTAGACTTTAATTAGCTTTAGTTTAGATTGGGTCTAAAATTTTAAACCTTATGAAAAAAATATCAAATTTTATTTGGCTATTGGACTTAAAATAATTTTGGGCTAAGGCACTTTACCAAAAAAATAAAAAAAATAAAAAAAATTAGAGTAGGGTAACTTTCATTTTTTTTTACCAAACTTGAACCAAAAGAAAAAAAAAATAGGGTGGGGCACGTCGCACGTGCCTACCCTACCATGAGTGTGGGTCCGTCCCTGGTCTCCTTTCGGAACTTGAAAGTGAGTAAACAAAGATTAAAAAAAATTCAAATTACAAAATACAAGCCAGTTATCTAAAATTTCCAAAATTTAAAAATTTTCTAAAATTTTTTAAAATTTATTATTTTGCTAGTCGAAATAATGTCATATTTTATACCCATTAGAAAACCTTGTGAGTGGCCTACTCAACAACAACACTCACCTTAAAAAGATTAGTCGGATGTAAAAAGTCTGGAACCTCCTAGTTATAAATATATATATATATATATATATATATATATATATTATAAATTTTTCCTCTATACATACTAATATGAACATTAGAGAAACTAACTTTGTTACACACATTCGAAGGATGTTAAGGAGTTATAAGTTTATGAAAACAATAACTATAAAGATTTTTTTTTTTTAATTTAATGTTAAATTATATTCAAAGAAAATATCGTTTTTACATCGGATGTTGCTTTTGCTTCGATAGTTCAAACTGAAAGATTAAAAAAGTAAATTTTACAAGATTTTAGTTTCGAGAGTCAAACCACAATTGCAGTCCTTCTCTATATCGTTTATCGCCGAGAGCTCTGATTGACGAGAGTTGGTTCCTTACTTATTTTTCAATCCATCGGATTAGAATAGCAGCTGAATTTTGATTTTCTCCATGCCTTCTTGTGTTTCTTTCTCTCCATACAGTGTGAATCGAGGCTTGGAAAACGTAGCGAACAAGGAATCTCCGTGTTCTATCGAGGTTAGGATCTGATACATAGATAACAATCGATGACCAGTCCATTGTGTACCTTGATTTGAATATATTTTTGGCAAACGCCGCCCAGATTTCTGAAGTGTAACCACATGAGAAGAAGAGATGGTCTCGTGTTTCCAAAGAGTTAGAGCACAAGACACTCACTTTTTATTTTTTCGTCATCTTCTATCATTTATTCAATAGTTCAAACTTCAAAGATATATATACTCACCATTTGATTTGAAGCTAAACAGCCACCAACGGACTAGAAGGCTTAGAAGCCATCAAATGCGCATGTGAAGCCAAATTCAAATCATCTAAGATATTAAATTTTACCCACATAATTTTGGTTTATATAATACCACAATTCTTCTATTGTTTTATTCTTATTATAGAAAATAATATAAGTCTATATAAAAACACACACACATCATATATATATTTACTTAGAAAAATAAGAAAAAATGTATTAATAGTAAATCATTCTATATGATATTCCAATATAAATTAAAATTTCAAAATGAAATAAAATTCAAAAAAAAAATACGATAAAAAAGAAATCCGCATACGCGCGAGTATTAGCCTAGTTAAAGTAAAATCTTCTGTATTTTAAATGGAAAAGAGAAATACAATGTTTTAACTACCTTATGAGATAAAAAAAAAATTTAAACAAAAGAATGTTAAACCTTAGTCAAAGACTAGTAAAACCAAATCGATTAATGTGCATTCGGTCATCCATAAAAAAAAAAAAACCCTAAATCGTAAATAGGGAACCCATACACAATTTTAGCTAGCTAACGAGATCAAAATAGTATTAAAGAGAGAATACTAAACTCTAATCAAATACTGACAAACCCAAACCGTTTATGTACAATAAACCATAAACCATCCATATAAGAAATCTGAACGAGGAAACACATAAAATCTTAATTAAAAAAATAAATAAATGAAACCTTAAAAAATATATTTTAAAATTATCTTACTATTCTTAATAAAAACATTATGTACAAAAAACGGCTCACCGATAGGCACATTGGAGTTGATAGAAGTTGTCTGCAATGTGGAGCGGAGGAAGAAACTATCAACCATGTATTTTTTTAGTGTCTTCCGGCAAAGCAAGTATGGGCTTTGTCAAACATTCTTTCAGCGCCAATGAGTTGCCTACGCCATCAGTATTCACTAATATTGATTTTCTTATGTGGTGAGCTAAGAATGTTGGGGGATATGGTCTTTCGGTCAAGACTTTCCCTTGGATCATATGGTTCATTTGAAACTTGGAAGGCTCGAAACCTGAAGGTTTTCGAGAATAAGGATATTGAACCAGACGTTACTTTAGTTATTGCGATGCAAGAAGCAGAGGATTTTAGGGTGGCCAAAGTTCGGAATAATGCTATCAATCTAGGCATCTTGCCGGGGACCCTTGAGGCCGATCAGTCTATTCATCATCAATTCATTTGCCAAACGGATGGATCATGGACTGAGGCGGATAATCAGAGCGGCCATGGTTGGATTATGCTCACAGAAAGAAAGCTCACATATCTTGGCCTTAAGAGCGACCGCCGATCCATCACAAATCTTCATGCGGAATTAGATTCTCTACTTTGGGCAATGTGATGCTTGAAAGATATACATATTCTTGCGATTTCTTTCCAGACAGACTGCAAAGACCTCTTCGCATTGTTGAATGCGCTAGAAGACTGGCCGACTTTTGCATCGAAGTTGGATGATTTTCATTCGTTTAAAGCATTTTTCTGTTTTTTTATTTCATATATTCCTCGTATCTTGAACGTATGTGCTGACTTTCTATCGAAAAAAGCTCGAGCACAAAATCTTCTCTTTTTCATATAAACTATAAAAATGCTTAATGTATGAATTTATTTGACGGCAAACAAAAAATGGTTATAACTATTTTTTTTTGTTTTATTGATCATATTTACATATAAAAATATTATTTTATCAAAATAAAATTTATAAGGGAAAGTACTTATTCCAGCGTTCGAACACTAGGAAGGTTCGACCAAATATTACCTAGCAGATTTTTTTTTATTTGTTTTGGTAAAGTTATTTTGCAGACTTTTGCTTTATTTTTAACTTTGAAGTATTATATTATTTTTAGTACGTCTTTTTTCCTTGTTTGGTTAAAGATTTTTAGCATAGCTTGGTCATGGTAGTCAGATGAATCTCTGCGAATTGTGAAGTAACAACATGTACATTTGGGAGAACCTCTTATAGTTTTTTAAATATAATATTTTAATAATTTTTATATAATTTAATTTTTTTTTTAAAATTAAAATTAGAATTAAAAACTTTAAATCAATTATATTGGGACATGTATCAAATAAGTCTCTTATAATATTTAGAGTCTCTTATTTGATAGACTCACTTTATTCTCGACTCAATGAAAAATTTCTATTGCACATGCTCTAAAGTAAAACGTCTAACTACCTACTTTGTGTAATTAATTCTAATACCCCTAACGTATACTAAATTATATATAGTGCAGTGCTAAAGTTTTATAAAAGTTGAAGAAGTCATAGCATTTGACATATTATATTAGGATTAAGTATTACACTTTACGGAAAGGCTTACGAGAAGCTTTAACAGAGAACAAAAAAGGCTTTCGAGAAGATTAACATGTTTGACTTGTCTATGGCTGGTCAACCTACTCTTGACGAAATAAAATTTTATATTTCTTATAGGAAAAGAAAATAAAATTTTAATTGCTAGTATAATAACCGCTTGTGGTGTAAATGGAACCATTTTTCAGCCGTTAATTTAGACATTTGATCATTCAGCCGTTAATTTAGACATTTGATCAAAAGTAAATATATAGTAAAACTCAAAAATTTAATTGCTTGTATATATGTTTTTTCTCCGTCAGGTATTATCCTTCCTTCATCTAAAGCTTTCGATTTCGACGCTATAAATGGAAACAATTGACTTAGCATGCTGAAAACTTCAGAAGCTTTTGGCTCAAATTAGGTATGGACACTTTGGATCGAGTCATGCGATCTTATTTATACCCGACCTTGAATTATCCAAACATTTTAGATAAACATAACAAAAATGATCTGTTTGCCTAATGTTAATTTATTATAACGGGTAAAGGTATGAATCGGGTATTATTCAATATCCATCTGGATGATTTACGGTTTTTATGATTATACATTTAGTAATTAAGATATTAAAATTATTTTAGATTTATATGTATAAATATTAAAAGAAAAACTATTTTACTTTGTTCTCATTTTTCTATTTGTGATATGTGAAATCACCTCCATGAAACACCTCCATTAGAATTGGTTTTTGGATCGGTAAGTGACTACCAAATTTTCTTTTCAGACTAGAATATGACTTAATAATCAAAGTTTATATTTTGAATAATAATCAATGCTTATTTATATGATTATTTTATCCGAAACACCCTTTAGATAAATATTTTATTTACACAAATTATTTGGATAGTAAAATTAAATATACTTATTACTCTTATCTTATATGTTATCCGTATTATCCAATTTTTTTAAAAGATACTTCGAGTAGTTATTTCCGATTCTCATATTATCCTTATTCTATCTACCTTTACTCGTCATTATTTTACCTTTTATTTACCCTTAATTTCCATGCCTAGTTCAAATACAAATGCTCTATATGAGACAACGTCTGTCCAGAAATTTATAAAAGAAAGGCTTGTTAAACCGTACGTCTCAAAAGAAGCAAGAAATAGACATTTAGTTTAAGATTGATGGAGTATAAATTATTTTGATAATAAGTAAACATCAAAAGAGAGTAACATAATCATCAATAAAATAAATTTCTTCCACTAAACTGTAAATACATAAACATTTACATATTTGTAGAAGTTTTTCTCACAGTTTGTTTACTTTGGTAGCAAGTTTTTCTCGCAGTTATAATTATTTATCTACAGTTACATGAACATGTACGTATATGGTATTTTCTAATTTCTAGATGAAATTTATAGACGCCCATATCACTAGGAACAAATCTATTATAACAGTTAACCACCAAAGTGTGAAAAAAAACGTTTAGTCGTTTAGTATCAATTTTGTTTTGTTTTTTTGTTATTTTTTTTTTTGGCAAAGAGTATCAATTTTGTTTTTTTTTTTCTTCATTTTTAATGCAGGAAACATGGACTCTTCTAGTTCTTGGTCGTAGAAAAGAACAATAGACTATTATTGACTTACTAATAAGTAATACTAACAGACAGCTACTCTCATTTGTCGTAAAATAGTTGATGACTTTTGGATTCATTATGCGGATGATTAAGTCAACTATGTGACAGCTGCGGTATTGGTGGGGTTGGAGCACAGCTGCGGTAGCTCGTTGATGAAAGCTACAGTGATGTGGTTTTGTCTTCGGCTAAGGCTCAGTGGTAGTGAGCAGGCTCAGCTTTTGATTGCTTTTACTAGGTCTCCGGTGTGGCCCTCTGGTTTTCCCCAAATTGTGTTCTTCTTTGTTATCTTCCAGCTTCGTTCATCGGTTCGTGGAGCGGCTCATTGTACAATAGGTGACAGTTCAGTTTAAGCGTCACAGTGGTGTCTCATCATAGAATAGAGGCGGCGGTTCTGTTTTTGGCGGCTATTGTTCTTCCGTGGGAGATGATTTTTTGGTTTTTACAAGCTCGGAAATGGCGGCTGGAGGCGGTTTCTCTGGCTGCCCGAAGAGGCTCCCGTGCCGCCGGGTGTGTGATGGTCCATCAAAATGTTTCCATTTTTGCGTGTCTTCGGAGAAGCTGTAGGTGCTCCATAGTCTGAGGTTTTGAGGCTGGCCTCGGGAGGGGTTGCTCGTGGCAACGACAATGAGGACTCCAATTCTTAGGGATTGTGGCATGCGAATGTCCGGGCTTCATTGCTTGGAATCGGTGTTTCTTTGTCGAGCTTTGCTGTGTTTGCTTAGGCGTGCGCTTATTTTGTTGTATCCTTTGGTCCGTCTCTGTGTTTCTGTTGTTTGTTTCCGTAGTTTTTGGTCTTTCCGTCTCTTTGTTATCTCTGTAATTTCTGTCAAAACTTTTAAAATGGTATAAAATTTAACATTTTACCAAAAAAACAAAAAAAAAAAAACTATGTGACTTATCGGAATCCATCGACCTGGTTCAATCCAAACCCGTTACATTTTTTATTTTTCTGACAGCCAAACCCGTGACTTTTAAATATTTAATCTCCATCACATTCATTTGAGCATTAATCTCAAATGACTCTTTCTACAAATACCTTGTCTCATGTGCATCTCATATTTTGGGTATAACCCAAAATTTTGGGAATACCCTTGCTATAGAAGGAAAAGACAAATTAGTCCTCTTAAAAACCTGAGAAAAATAATTAAAAATTTAAAAACAATCGACCAATCAGAGGAGGAAGAGCATCTTCTTCTATGCTCGTCGCTGTCATGAGGAAAAAAAAAAATCGACGTTAAAAAAAAAAAGAAGGCTTCACGACATTGAAGGCATTATTGGAGATGGAACAAGTTGAAAATAAGGTAAATGGTTAGAATTTCTTGTGTATTTTCACTAATTAGACGTATCTGTATATATATTTCATGTTAAAACAAAGAAAAAAGTTGTTAATTGGGATTTTTGTTTTCAATTAAGATTTCAATTTTTGATTACAAATTATGCCCGCATATTGTATGCACATTGGGTTAGAAAACTTATATTGTGAGTTGAATTGGACGTCGTGTAGGTAATTGGTTGGTAAAAATGTTTGATTTTCAATGATTTGGTCCAAGAGACCCAGTTTCGAGATTTTGTACAAAGAGACCCAGTTTCGCGATATTGTACAACTGGTGCAAACTGGTATAACTGATAAATACGATGTTACTTTTATTCTTTGCAGAGACAATGATGAACAACACTTGTCGCACAACTCTACATTTTGATTATGGGGGATACTATTCAAGGATTGAAGATTGTGGTGAATATGAATGGATAGCAAAAGATCATGGTCAAACTTATGGTTTATTATTTAAGACATCGATCGATGAGATAACTTATTATGGGTTAATTGATAGGATACGGAGGAAGATAATGGTAGATGATTGGACGATGCAGCTTAGATTGAGTTACATTTCATCTTCAATGCAATCTAGGAGACCGACCTTTATTTGGGATGATGATGATGTGCAGATTTTTCTAATAATTTACGATAAAGAGGTGTGTAAAAGTGTTTTGCATGTAGAACTCATCAAAGATACTTCAAAAGATCATTGGAGCGACCCAAGTTCAAGAGTTATGAGTAATGAAGACTTTATTTCAAGTGGTAGAGATAAATCAAGAGTTAGTGATGGTGGTCATATAATGAATATATATGAAGGCGTCGAAGAACCAGAAGAAGAACACGATTCGCCTGAACAAGAAAAGGAGCCAGAACAGGAGCATGAGCGAGAACAAGAGCAACATGAGCCGATGGAGATTGTTGCTATTGGAGATTGTCAAAACGATTTGGAAAATGCTGAGATAGCAGATGCTGTAAGAGAATGTCGGATTGTGGAGCCATGGGAAGATGGTTTGAATTTTGTAGTAGGACAAGAATTTGCTTGTAGGAAGACGGTGAAAGATTTAATTGAAAGAGCTTCTAATCTGAATTGTTATGGGGTTGTTGTACAGAAGTCGGAACCGAGGTTATACGTCGTGAAATGTCGTGAAGCAAAAGGCGGTTGTAAGTGGCATTTACGAGTTGCAAAACTGAAAAATTCTGAATATTTCTCGGTAAGAACTTACACGAAGTTTCATACATGCTCTCGGGCTAGTTCAAGTACAAGCTCTTCTAGAAGGAAAGGCGGGACACCAGGATTGGTTGCATCTATTTTGAAAGAAGATTATGCAGGCCAATTCAAGACTCCAGCTCCTAAAGGCCTAATGGGAATAGTTCACTCAAGAGTTGGTGTTAATGTATCATATTCTACTGCATATAGAGGGAAAAGACTAGCTGTTTATGATGTGAGGGGTAGTCCGGAGGAGTGTTATAAGATGGTGTACTCTTATTTGTTTATGTTGGAGAAGATGAATCCTGGCACACGAACAAGAGTGAAATTGGATGAAGAAAAAAGGTTTCAATACTTATTCGTAGGATTGGGAGCTGCCATTGAAGGGTTTCAAGCGATGAGGAAAGTGATCATTGTGGATGCAACTTTTCTTACAACCGTATATGGTGGGACGCTTATTTTTGCTGCGGCTCAGGATCCAAATCATCATCATTATCCTCTTGCATTTGCTGTAGTTGATGGTGAGAAAGATGCAAGTTGGACATGGTTTTTCAATGAGTTGAAAACCGTAATACCGGATAGTGATGAATTAGTTTTCGTTTCTGACAGAAATGCTAGTCTCATCAAGGCAATACGTAATGTGTACCCGAACTCTGAGCATGGGTATTGTATATACCATTTGTCCCAAAACGTGAGAACCAAAGTTTCCAATGTCAACAAAGAAACAGTTGCAACAAAATTCAGAGAAGTTGCTCAAATTTATGAAGTGGCTGAGTTTGAAAAAGAGTTTGCTGATTTTCTCAGAAGATATCCTAGTACAGCTACATATTTGCAGACTACTTGTGAAATTAAGAAATGGGCGAAGTGTTATTTTCCAGGTGCAAGGTACAACATAGACACCAGCAATGTTGTAGAATCTATGAATAGTGTATTCAAGGATGCAAGGAAGTACTCCTTATTACCGTTGATTGATGTGATTCTTGCAAAAGTCAGCGAATGGTTTAACAAGCATAGGAAGACATCTGTTGGTGGGTCGAGCTCGCAAAAACCGGTACCTCTGGTAGAGAAAATATTGCATGTAACATGTGCTGAGGCAAAGTTCTTAAACGTGACTGAGCTAAACAGCTTTTTACTTGAATATATTGTGATTGGACGCGATGGGAGGTCTTATTCCGTGGACTTGCTATCGAGAACTTGCAGTTGCAATTGTTTTAATATAGACAAGTATCTTTGTGTTCATGCAGCAGCTGCCAATATTTTTAACACGGGGAATGAAGATAGAACAAGGGATTTCAAAATGTATGAGTTGTGTTCAAAATATTATTGGATGGAACAATGGGCTTTAGCTTATTGTAAGACAATTCATCCCGTTCCACCTCAGTCTTCGTGGGATATTCCAGCTGAGGTACGATCATTAACAGCCTTACCTCCTTATTATGAGAAGAAGAAAGGAAGAAAAAAAGTAAAAAGGTTTCCATCGGTTGGAGAACGTCGACCAAAGTCGAAGAAGAAGGCTGGAGGAAGTCAAAGCGCAAGTCAAAGTGCAAGTCAAAGCACTACTCAAAGCGCTAGTGAGAGTGGTACGCAAGGTGCGCAAGGTCAGAGTGGAAGTCAAGGGTGGGAAAGATGGTTCCGGAGTGGCACTCAAGGTCAAAGTCTTAGTCAAGGGTGGGGTAGATGGTTTGATAGTGGTGGTCAAAGTGGTACTGCAGGTTAATTCATGTGTTATGTGTTGGTTTTTTTGTATTTGCTTCTTAGTTTTTGTATTTGGTTCTCAGACTATTTAATTTTAGTTGTATTTCAGAAAAGTACAACTAGGTATAACCCGTCTGTCATTAAGTACAACTAAGCTCAAAATGAAATCAATAAATTCGAAAATTGGATATGATATATTCTTTTCTGTGAGATTTGAAATGCAAAACATATATAAAAGTTTCATATCATATACTCTTTACTTTATTAGTGACATTAAAAATTTATTGCATCATAGTTGGATGATTATCTTATTTGAGACATCATATACCTTATATGTTTATGATCACTTTACCTAATATGATGTTTTGCAACTGAAAAATGTGTTTGAATTTATAAAATTGAATGAAAACAGTTTACATGTACTTTAAAAACTTCCAATAATAAGGAAAACTAATTAACATTGTCCAATAAACTACGAATATATGGTATAATTAATAAAAACTAAAAACCCATAAAAATACAACTATGGGCAATAGAGTACAAATTGAAAACTGGGTACAACTATGTAGAATTTTATTCGAAATTGGCGGCGCCACATGTCCAAGTACTATATTGGCGGCGCCATGTGTGGAATAATAATAAAAACGTGGGTTTATTCATTTTTATTTACTTTTCTATTATATTTATATTTCTTATTTATCCCTTTTATTTATTTCTTCCAGATTTCTCATTTCTTTCCCATTTTTTTCTTCCCCTAGATATTTCTTCTGAAGCGAGGCGATCTCGAAATCTTTCTTCTCGAGCTGATTTTCGTTCATTATCTTCGATTTGGACCCACAACAACGAAAGGTAACACGTAAATCCCTAAAAATTGGTTCGAGTTCTACCTCAATTTAGTTTATTAGAGTTTAAGGGTTTCAATTAGGGTTTAAGTGTTTCAATTTGGGGATTTACTGTTTCAATTAGGATTTTTAGTGTCTCAATTAGGGTTTTTGTTACCATCATTTGGTTCTCTCTATGTTTTGTTAGGTTACAATGGATAGACTATGTGAGAGGGACCCTTGGTACGATGAAATGAAGCGAAACAGGAAAGAAGATGATATGCGTACATTAATAGCCGATGGTGACTTTGGCCTTCCTCCATCAACATGTCCATGTGGTGGTAAAATGATCGAAGAGATCTCAACTCAACCGGAAACCATAGGAAAGAAATACTTAACATGCGATGTGTTTAAGGTGAGAAGAGGACATTGATTTTAGATTAATGACATTAATGTATTCTATATGATGATAAATATATATATGTGTGAATTATATGTGTTTATGTGCAGAATGATGGCCTCCACCTTCGGAAATGTTGGGAACTTGCTATCGAAGAAGAGACGAGAAAGGTGAGAATTGATGTTGAAAAGAATTTTCGGGGGCTTTTCAATATTCATGAGTTTGAAATCAACCAACTGCGTAAAGAGGTGAAAAACAATGTTGAAGAGATTGCAAACCTCAAAGAGTTGGTAGCTAGGCTTGTGGGTGAAGTCGAGTTTCTTTCCACTCCTTGAAAGACTCTTCTCTTTTAGCTTTGTTTTCTTAGCTTTGTTTCTCTTTTATTTTGAAAGACTCTTCTCTTTTGTAAGACTAATCTTTATCTTCTTCTCTTTTGTAAGACTAATCTTTTTCATGAAAGAATGATCTTTGTTTAGACTTCTCATTTCGTTTTTAGACTATTTAATTTGCTCTTTGTTATACCTAGTTATGCCAGTTGTACATATAATTTAACCTTCAGTTATACCTAGTTGTGCCAGTTGTACATATAATTTAACATAACCATAATAAGTTAAAATCCTAAACATAACCATAATAAGTTAAAATCCTAAACATAACCATAATAAGTTAAAATCCTAAACATATACATAATAAGTTAAAATCCTAAACATATACATAATAAATTCATGTCTTCATCTTCTTTTTGGTCTCATTAATCCATGGAGAGGAGTCGTACTTTGAAGGCTTTACCATCCTCTTCCTCTTCTTACCATCATTATCGTTCTCATCATCTGAATTCTCATCATTCTTTTCAACCTTCTTCTTCTTTTCAACCTTCTTCTTCTTTTCAACCTTCTCACCTTTCTTTCTCTTAGAACTCTTAGAACCCTTCTTTTTCTTATCCTTAATGGGAATAGTTTTCATCCTTTTACCATCCTTCGTCCTAACCTGAGAACATATTTCCAATGAAATTGAACGATACCCTCTTCTTCCACTCTTCTGAACTGATTGCGCTTGTACTTCTTCTTTCTCTTCCACAATTCTGTCTTCTTCTACTTTTTCTTCTCTAGCTTTTTCTTCTTCTTCTTTCTCTTCCCCAACTATCTCTTCGTCTTCTTTCTCTTCTCCAACTCTCTCTTCGGCTTCTTTCTCTTCTCCAACTCCCTCTTCTTCTTCTTCCTCCACTCGCGCTTCTTCTTCTTTCTCTTCTCCAGTTCTGTCTTCTTCTTCTTTCTCTTCTTCAACTCCCTCTTCTTCTTCCTCTTCCACTCTCTCTTCTTCTTCCTCCATTCTCTCTTCTTCTTCTTTCTCTTCTTCAACTCCATCTTCTTCGTCTTCCTCCACTCTCTCTTTTTCCTTTTCTCCATCAGCCACTTCTTCTTCTTCCTCTTCCTCAACTCTATCTTTTTCCTTTCCTCCACCATCATGCACCTCTGTGGCATCTTGATCACTTCTTCCTGAAATATCAAAATAACCATCACCAATCTCATTTTCATCATGCCATGCAGGATTCAATTCATTCCTCACAAACTTTTTGACATCCTTAAACCCATCTTCAACAGTTTTCACTCTTTCATTCAAAACACCTAGCTGCTCTTGGATAACTTTAAAACTGTCATCCATTTTTCTAAACCCTTCTTCTGTATATTTCCTTAGACTCTCTACAACCTCAATCAGACCATGAGATGCATCAGTTGACCTAGCTTCCGGAGGTACAACTGATGGAGCATCAACTGGTTCAGCCTCAACTGATGGAGCCTCAACTGGTTCAGCCTCCTCTTCCTCTTCTTCAACTGACTTACGTGCAGCAACATCCGAGTTGAACATCATTTTAAACCATATCTTCTTCCTTTGAATGAGTAGACGATTGTGCCAACCATCAACAACTGCATCAATCTCATCTCTTCCATCATCTAAAGCATCCGCATCCACATCCATGACTCTAGACAAAAGAGCTTTCTCAGCCGCAGATGGTAGCAAGATACTATGAATATTCTGTGAATATAAACAAATTAAATAAAATTAAAAACAAACCAATGTTATGAGTAATTTAAGATAAGATAAGTGTTAACCTTTGTTGTTCCAAGCGCATCATTGATTTGACTTAGTGGGAATCTTTTCATTCCGCATGACTTAAACTTTGTTTTGCACATTCTAGGACATTCATCATCTACACGTCTAACGTCTTCTCTGAATTTCCTCATCAGATCAGGAATTGCCTCAAAGGCAAGAAGCTACACACAGAGTTACAGTTTTAATATTCAAATTTTATGGAATGAAACTATAAAATGATCTAAATAATGATCATTACCTCCATAGGCATGACGAAGCTAGGGAATCCCCATCCACTCTGCCCGACTCCTCCGAAATGGTCCATCATATGTTTAATTTCTTTGAGATTATCTTCAAATGACAATCTTCCCCACGGAAATGTTTTACACATTTCAAGATCAAAAACAGCTCTAAGAAAAAAAGGATGAACTGAAGCTGCATTTTTTCCTGCCTTGGACTTTCCTATTATAACGCTCGCCAAGAAGTATAGGACAGCCATCCTCAACCTATCTTTACAAGGCTTCATCTTTTCTAACTTTTTCTCCACTAACTTCAATGTAATTTTTGCTCCTTTCCCAAAGTACTTATTAACAAACTCCATACTGCCCTTCTGTTCATAGTCGGTTGGAAACTCATGGCAGTACAATCCGGAGATGAGTGCATGCTCTTTTAATGAGTACCGGATTGGAACCCCATTCACAACAAACCAACACTCATTTTTTTTCTCCGTAACAGCCGTGCGAAGTAGCAACATCCACATACCCATTGCCTTATGGTTTTTATCCTTTGGCATATGAAATAAGTGCTTGAACTGCGGGTGATCTACAAACCAGCTCTTCTCGGTATCTGACAGCCGTTTTAGATTTAGGATGGTTTCCACAGCCTTGTGTATATAGCACCTCGACGATATCTTACATGACTTCTTATATTCTGTTGGTTGAAAGTACATCTCCAGAGGCTGCATTACTTCTTGATCATCTTCCATATCCTGCAATCAAAGGCATCAATCAATATAAAGCTACATGCAACATTATTCATCTACACATAACAAGACATGAAAAACATGAAGTGTTGTTCCTAAATATATAATACCAAGTTTTACTTTTCTGTTTTTCTATTCATACCAAGTTTTACTTTTTTGTTCCTTACAGTTATACCAAATATAACCAAGTTATACACAGTTACCTCATTCTCTTCTTCTTCCTCTTCACCGTTCCTAACTTCTTCATCTGTGTTGGATCTCTGTACTTCATTTTCTAGGGTTTGTTGTGGATGTTCTTCTTCTTCTTCTCCGTTATTCTCTTCGTTTCCTTCTTCTCTGCTATTCTCATCTTCTTCTGATTCTTCTTCTCCGGTTTTCTCTTCGTCTCCTTCTTCTCGGCTATTTTGATCTTCTTCTTCTTCTTCTCCGGTATTCTCTTCGTTTCCTTCTTCTCTGCTATTCTCTTCTTCTTTTGATTCTTCTTCTCCGGTTTTCTCTTCGTCTCCTTCTTCTCGGCTATTTTGCTCTTCTTCTTCTCCGATATTCTCTCTTTCTTCTTCATCTCTGATATTCTCTCTTTCTTCTTCATCTCCGATATTCTCTCCTTCTTTTTCTCCGGCATTCTCTTCTTCTCTGTTGTTCTCTTCTTCTTCTTCTTCTCCGGTATTCTCTTCTTCTCTTCCAATCCGTTTCTCTGCAACTACTACGACTTCTTCGTTCCTATCGCGAGAAAGACATCTCTTCATATTTCTCGTTCTTACCATCTTCGATTATGGAATTCGTGTTAGTTGAACACGAATTTATCCAATTTTAATCGAAATCAATCGAGAGCCGTTGAGAAATGAAATGAAAAATTTGAGAATTCGAAATTGAAATTTTTTGTAAGTGAAGAGAACTTCAAATCGATGGATTTGGGGAAATAGGGTTTCGAATCGGGTTTGACCCAATGACCCGTTTCGGCTCGGATCAACGGCTGGGCGGATACGTAATTCTTTTGAAAACCAAGGGTCTCCAGCGTAATTGAACTATTTTTCTATTTAAATTAAATAAAAGAAAATGAGTTATTAAAACAGATGTAGTTGAGGTTAGATTTATGCGAATAAGGGTATCTGAGAATTTATCTCCATTCATTTGTCAAATACTTGACTAATCATCCGCACAACGAAGCCAACGAATATTTATAAACTTTTTATTACCAAACGAGTTAACTCGTTTTTATTCATTAATCATTATATCTATATATATATTATGTTGGTTAATCAGTGATTGTGAGATATGGATCTTGCTAAGAAAAATAAGGAAATTAGCTACATAGAGTGTAAATGAATTTTTTTTTTTTTTTTTTTTTTCAGTTTTATAGGTTTCGCTAAAAATGATCAGATTTCCTGATATATAAATTATTTTACATATCTCTGTTTAGAAACAGAATGCATAGACAATATACAATAAAATTTCTATAAATTAATAATATCGGGACCAATGTATTTTACAAAATTTTATTAATTTATCGTGTTTATTAATTTATAAAAGTGATATTTAGATGAAATTATAAATTTGGGACCGGAAAAAATTATTAATTTAGCGAAATATTAATTTATATAAGTTTAACTTTATAGGTACCACATATATACATAGTCACGTTTATAAATTTATTTAAATATATATATATATACACATATATGTAGGCACGTATGTGTATAATTCGAGTTGTCATCGTGACACATATCTTTCAGAAATGAGAGATAAAAAAATACGTGTTTTGTCATTTGTGGTTGGCAGGATTAGGTATTGCCTCGTTGGGGAGGGCCGAGGGGGATCGAAGGCCGTGTTAAGTGAGAGACATTAAATTTAAAAAATTTCATCAATATATATATACAGTAAAAATTCTATAAATTAGATACATTAGAATTAATAATATTTTATTAACTTATCGTTTTTATTAATTTATAAAAATAATATTTAGATCAAAATATTAATTTAAATTAAAAAATTATTGATTTATTAAAGTATTAATTTATAGAAATTTTACTATATATATATATATATATATATATATTTTATAATAATTTAAAATTTAAAATAATTTTGAACTAAAAATAAATTAAATGAAAATATCACATTAGATATACAAAAAGAAGTCTTTTATAAAATAAAAATAAAATTCCAAAGAAATACTAATATTTATAAAACGAAGAAATTACTTCCCTATTTTATTGTGGTGGAAAACTATTACACTAAGACCATGAATGGTTGTAGATTTTGAAGTGGTTTTTAGTTTTAGTTTTTCATAATATATACTTTATACCTAATCATGATTATGAAAAAGTGGTTTTCCAAAAAAGTAGAGAATCCAGATTTTGATAGTTTTGTCAATTTTCAAAGAAAATCCAAAATCTATGTTTGAGTAGTTTTTCACTTTTTAACGTGACTTACCTTATTTATTTGCATTTTTAAATTTTAATTTTATTTTTAATACAAATCTAAAAACCATAATCTATAATCCAAAAACTAAAAACAAAAAACTATAATCCAAAAACCAATTAAAAACTATACATCACAATTTTAATTTGTCTCCGGTAATAACTTTCCTTGATCCGCCCCCTGCATAGACACGTAAGTCAGCCACGTGCTTACGTCTATATATATATGCTCGAGTCATTGTAACCAACTCCTCATAATACCACGACGACCAAAAAAAAAAAAGAAAAACATATCTTAGACAAAAATGAGAGAAACAAATAGCGGCGAGAAAACGCGCGTTCTGGTGGTTGGCGGGACAGGATCATTAGGGAGGAGGATCGTAAATGAGTGTTTAGCTGAGGGACATGAGACTTACGTTCTCCAGCGGCCAGAGATCGGAGTTGACATCGAGAAGTTGCATCTTCTCCTCTCTTACAAAAGACTTGGCGCACATCTCATCGAAGCCTCGTTCTCAGACCACCAGAGCCTTGTCTCCGCCGTGAAGCAAGTCGATATCGTTGTCTCAGCCATGTCCGGTGTTCACTTTCGTACCCACAACATCCTTGTTCAGCTCAAGCTCGTCGAAGCCATCAAAGAGGCCGGTAACGTCAAGGTAAAGGGACCCACATAATATATATATATAGATAAATCACTATATCAATTTGATAATATATCTTATCACTGACGTTTCCATTGATAGGAGTTTCAATTGATAGGAGAGTTTGAATTTTATATCCGGTATCTATCATGTAGATTTTTACCGTTTTTATATCAGATTTTAAATCAATTAAAAATACCGGATATATATTATAGGTTTGCATACCAAAAAAGTTGCTTTAGCAAATATACCAACATAAAGTAATATTATTTGTGTAAGAAAATATTATCTAGGTACGATGCATCTATCTGCATGACATATGCATCTTTGAAAAAATGGCTTTTTATATCGGCTACACTTTGTCAATGATCGCAAATGAATTGACTAACTCTATTCTTTACACATTAATTAGTTTTAATCATTTTATAAGAAAAGATCATTTTCTTATATAAAAAAAAGAAAATATATATTAGCTCCGTTCATAGCTTTGTATAATAATTTCGTAATAGGTCTAGACATTCGGATTTCAGATCAGATTCGGTTCAGATTTTTTTGGATTCGGATAATTTGGATAGGAGATTTTAGTATCCGTTAGGGTTTTACAATTATTTGTTTCGGTTTTGGTTGGATAGGTGCGGGTTCGGATCGGATTTCGAGTTTTTAAAATCTAAAAATTTGTTCAATTTTAATATAAGTTGGTTAAATTCTAATAAAATTTGGTTAAATTTTACAAAAAATTGTATAATTTTAACAAATATAACTAAATATTTTTAGATTTTTAGATTGTTTAAGAAATTTCTGTTATTTGGTATAAAATTAAAACTAAATATAACTAATAATTTTAGATATATAGTTTTATTTTGGATTTTCGGTTATATTTTTTCGGTTTTCAGTTTTGTTCCGATTCAGTTCGGATAATTCGGATACAAACATGTAGAATCCATTCGGATTTTATGACTATTAAGTTCGGTTTCAGATTCAGATTTTTCGGTTCAGTTTCGGTTCGGTTTTCAGATTTCGGGTTTTTTGGCCAGGCTTATTTCGTAACACGGAGTAGCAGTTTCTTGCTCACAAAAGTTTTAATGAATTTGAATAGATCATCATTGCACAAAGACTACGTAATTTTTTTTTCTTTTTTTGTAATAACAAAATTTATCGATTTCACGTTAATTGAAAAAGTTGGATAGATATATAGTGCTTTTTGGATTTTATGTGACCTTTCCATATTATTTTTAAGATCCATTTGCGCTAATAATTGAGAGAATCAAGATGTATACAATTACACAAATATTATAAAAGCTCAATACGTCTCTTTGTTTGATCATCTCCCTTCAAAAGTTGAATCATCTATATCTCTTCTACACATATTTCACGTTTTAAATCAAGAAACAAAAATACTCGAATTACTTAAACTGATTTGTAGAGTATATTATTATAAAAGTTTATTAAAATGAACTATTTTTTCAGCGATTTATACCATCAGAATTCGGAATGGATCCAACACGTATGGGACATGCAATTCCACCAGGAAGTGAAACGTTCGAACAAAAACTAGAAGTAAGAAATGCAATCGAAGCCGCCGGAATCCCACACACATACCTCGTCGGAGCTTGCTTCGCCGCATACTTCGTCGGAAACTTATCTCAAATGGGAACTTTGATCCCTCCAAAGAAAAAAGTTGATATTTATGGTGACGGAAATGTTAAAGGTATATATAGTAACACTTATGAGAGACTCCTTTCATTTTGGATCACTTTTATATTTTATAATTATGAATTTATTTTTAACCATTTTTTTTTGTTCACATTTACTTTATAAGTCGTATTCATAGATGAAGATGACATGGCAAAATATACGGCAAAGACGCTTAATGATCCTCGAACGATGAATAAAACTGTGTATGTTAGACCTACCGACAACATTCTCACACAAATGGAAATAGTTCAGATTTGGGAGAAACTGACCGGAAAAGAATTGGACAAGAACTATGTTTCAGGACACGACTTTCTTGCTGACATGGAAGGTATAAAGTCCGATCATAGTAACCAAACATAGAATTAGATTAGAGTATGAGAAATGAAATGAATTGATTTCAAGAATTTATTGTATATATATATCATTGTGAAAATGTAAATTATTAAATATGATGCAGGTAAGGAGATACCACACCAAGCGGGATTAGGACACTTTTTTCATATATTCTATGAAGGTTGTCTCACAGATCATGAAGTTGGAGATGACGAAGAAGCTTCTAAACTTTACCCGGACGTGAAGTATAGGCGCATGGATGAATATTTGAAAATGTTCCTATAATAACTTGCTCGAACCATAATAATTACATTACATATAAAACTCATCACCATTTGCTACGTTTTCTTTCTCATTTTTCATGTTTTTTTTTGTGTGTATGTTAAAATTTAAATGTTTCGGTTATGGGCAAAAAAGAAAAAGAGAAAATAATATTTTGTAACATTCATGAGAAATGTTTTGATCGAGTGGAAATGCAAAATTTTTAATAATGTTAAGTCCATATTTCAACAAAATCCTTGCTGACACAACATATACAATACTCTCACTGGACTTCATTTGTTCTCATAGTTTACGAGAGTATCTCAAATTTTTACGAAAAAAATAGAATGCAATGCAAAAGGAATGTCGGATGTGCATATATTAGTTCAAGAAATTGTAAATTTCGTCACATTATATATGATATAGTAGATTTGTAGTATTAAGATGGTTTGGAGTGAGAAAAGTGTTTAAAAGAAAATTTGGATATGAAGCAAAAGTTTCTCATTTTAAAGTTTTTTTTTTTGTTTTAAAAATATATTAGAAAATATGACTGAAGTTACTAATAAAAATAAATAAAATCTCAAATTTAAAAATAGATATTATCGAATTCTCTATGCCTAAGTATTATTTAAATAATTCTAAGAAGTTGAAGGTATTCACATTCTAAAAATATTCTATCAGTTTTTTAAATTTGGAAAACTTATTGAACATGAAACCCGCGATAGGCGTTAGTCCCTAGTATTTAATAAAAACAGATCACAGTTGACAAGAAAGTTAATCAAAATTGGCTTATAAAACATATTAAAACCTTTTATTAAAAAAGTGATTAATTGTATGTATACTGAACATATCAATTAACTCCAAATTGCATTATGACCACTATACCATTTTTTTCAATCTCAAGCACCCAATAAATAGAAAATGAGAAGAAAAAGCAAAACTGAAAAATGTTATAATTGGATAGTCAAAATCAAATTAGAATTAAGATATCTCTAATAATAATAATAATGTAAAAGACAATTAAAAAAAGGAAGTAATGGTCATACTGGAATTCGGAGTTATCTTTATTTTCTGTCATGCGACGGTGACTTAAATGAGGTGTGCATAATTTGTTTTTCTTCTCTTTTTTTTCTTTTCTTTTTTCAGGTGTTAATCTTGAGAGAGTTATGCAGAATATTGGCTGGTGTTCTATATGTTCCACTAGCTGTGTGTGTTAGACTCTAGGAAAAGGGCCAAAATCAATATGAACTTTTTTCACGGTGCATTTTTATATATGAACTAAGATCTAGTGCGTTTTTTAACTTGAACTTACAAAATTTTTAAAAAATCAACATGAACTTCCATATGAGTGCTGAAATCAACTTTGACAAAAATAGTATTAGTCAAACTGCTGAGTCAGATGCCACATGGCATATTTCTGCTGAGTCAGATGTCACGTGGCATTTTTTCGCTGGGTCATCTGCCATGTAGATTTTTCAAATTTTTTTTTTTTTTTTTTTTAAAGTTTTATGCAATGTTGTGGATCTTAATTTTTTTTTTTTTACATTTATAATGGAGAATCGAAAACATCATTAACAGTTTAACCATCTTATCATTTTTGTTTATCATTTATGTAGCCGCAATAAGCATAGGGTTACGATCATTAAACAGTTATAATGTTTAATTATAATGTTTTTGTTTGGTTAATTATAAATTTTTTATATGTTCTTAAATTTACTCAAAATTATTCGATATTTAACAAAATTATTTAAAATATATCCAAAAGTTACTATAAATAATCTATTAAAAAAATTTATTATAATATAATATTATCAGTAATTATCCGTTCAAATAACACTTTTAATTATGAAAATCACTTGTTTGGGTAGTAATTTAAACTATATGATCGTACATTTATTCTACCATTCTTTGCTATTATCCGATCATATAATAGTGAGTAAAAGCCAGGTAAAGATAATTCGGGTTTTAGAAACTACTACACAAAGTATACATGTCAATATAAAGATCGGATAATAGCAAAGAATGGTAGAGTAAATGTACGATCATGTAGTTTAAATTACTACCCAAACAAGTAATTTTCGTAATTAAAAGTGTTATTTGAAAGGATAATTACTGATAATATTATATTATAATAAGTTTTTTTAATAGATTATTTATAGTAACTTTTGGATATAATTTAAATAATTTTGTTAAATATCGAATAATTTTTAGTAAATTTAAGAACATATAAAAAATTTATAATTAACCAAACAAAAATATTAGAACTAAACATTATAACTGTTTAATGATCGTAACCCTATGCTTATTGCGCCTACATAAATGATAAAAAAATGATAAGATGGTTAAACTGTTAATGATGTTTTCGATTCTCCATTATAAATGTAAAAAAAAAAAAATTAAGATCCACAACATTGCATAAAACTTCAAAAAAAAAAAAAAAAAATTTGTTTTGAAAAATCTACGTGGCATATGACTCAGCGAAAAAATACCACGTGGCATCTGACTCAGCAGAAATATGCCACGTGTCATCTGACTCAACTGCTTGACTAATACTATTTTGGTCAAAGTTGATTTCAGCACTCATACGAAAGTTCATGTTAATTTTTTGAAAATTTTGTAAGTTCAAGTTGAAAAACGCACCGGATCTTAATTCGTGTATAAAAAAGCACCGTGAAAAAAGTTCATGTTGATTTTGATCTTTTTCCCGTTAGACTCCCAACCAACATTGCAAGATTTATTAACAAAAAAAAAAAAAAAGTTCCAAGATTTAAAAATAATTCAGGTTTGCATCAACGAAACTTGATAAAAGAAACAACATACCAAACGTGATAAATCTTACAACAAAAGAACATAACAATGAAAGTTACTTTTATTAGGATAACATCAAAGACAGAAAGAACACTTAACATAAATATTATAACTCATAGTTTCAAGCCCGAACCTTGAAATTTCTCCTGCATGATCACGTCGATTTTGTTCACCATTTCAGTAGTGAAATGATTCTTCCAGTCATTAACTTCTCCTTTACGGAAGAAGATATTGTTATCTATATTGTTCAGCGATTTTCCGGTCTTGTTGATGTCAAAACTACTCAGACTGTGCAAAGAGCACAAGTTCAAGATCTCCTCAATAGATCCACTATGTATTTCTTCTTGAGTAAAAGGACAACCCAAGAACTCGGCAAGTCTCATGACTTGAGCACAAGGCTCTGCTTTAAGATCCTCGTACCTCATAAAAAGAACATGCTTTGGATCTTCCAAACTACCTTTCCAATAGCTCAAAACATTCTCCCAATAAGGTCCAAGATAATAAACTCCTCTACAGAACGAGTCGACCAAAGACTCGCGACTGCTTCTTTCCGCTTCTTTCTTCTCCATTTTTGAACGAAAATACCAACGCGATACTATTACATCCTTTACGTTCCTGCACACGTACACGATCTTGCAATGAGAGTCCTTGAGAGGTTCTCGGAGAGTATGTAACGGCATGTGGGTTGAGAACAACCTCGGAGATGATGAGATAAGGTTGGTGAGATCCGGTGCTGAGCTCTTGATATACAAATCCAACTCGAAGAATGGTACAAGGAAGTGAGGGTTATTAGTGGTAAGAGGATGGCTCTGAGGACCATCCTTTGACCTATGAAGTAATGCGACTGTAAGGGCCTTGAGCCAAGTTGTGCCAGACTTGGGGTGTGAAGTGACTATTACGTCGGTGTCAAGTGGCTTAAAGTGTTTCTGGAAATCAAGAACTGCTTGGAGATTCTTGTAGTGATACCAAGTTCCTTGGTAATTGTAGAGCTTCTTCCCTTGGAAAATTGTTTCTGAAGGAAGTGAAGAGATCAAACTTTTGAGATCTGTTCTTACGTCGTCATCTTCTTCCATGCTCTTTGGTAGGTTCGTTTGATTCATTTTTTTTGTTTGTTTTCTTGTTTAAGTTCGTATGAGTTTTTGACATATATATATAGCACAATCGCAATACTTCACTCTATTTGTAAACGTGTTGTTTTAGAGCAAATCTATTGAGATATGATGTCAGACTTTATCTTGCACATCCCACTTAAATGAAATATTAAAGTTGTGTGGTAGAGATTCGAAAAATAATTTAACTTCACGTGATAAGTGGAACCACTTGTTCACAAACTCCATAAAGTCTCTAAAACTTAGCTAGCTACCAGCTTCGAAGACATTTTGTTAACAGACAAGGCATTAATAATACAAACTGTGAATGCAACCCTACTTGATTTATCAACTACTTTCATGTGTTATTGAGCTATCAGCACATTTTATTTTACTTGAATCAATAGACTATCTCTTTTCTTAAGCACTGCCTCCAATTCAAAATTCTTGGTAGATCCACTTTTACACCTTAGTAAAAACATGCGGAGATCAATCATACAGTACATTTCATAATGTTATTATATTACTCGTTAAATGTCTTGCAGCTGTATTGTAGAAAGAATTGTTATAATGCTAGTAAAGTGGTAGTAACATTGAATTTCATACCAGCATATGAGATTTTGGATATTTATTAGCAACTTTGTTTTATACTCCCTTTGATGGGAGTGCTCTTATAAATGATTACCTACCCTTTAAGTATATAATATATCTTTTTTATTTTCCTGCTAAAACCTTTATTAATGAATGTTAGAATCGTACATTACAAACGGAAACAAAAAGTTAAGACACCCATCATATAGAAGACCCAATCGTTTAGCGATAAAACAGATGATCTAGCTATAAATGGTAAGCACATCTATTGTGTTGTCGAGGCTTGTAGGAGAACTTGATATCTTCGAACATGGGGTTCCATAGTTTAATCGTCTCCATATAGTGTTGGAGTTTAAGATTATCATTTCCAACGTTGATGAGTGATGCAGAGAGATATTTGAATATCTTGCAAATATCTTTATTATTTATTTTATTATTATTTAGATAATTTTCTTATTTATATTTATATTCAAATGTTTATTTTTTATACATTTTTAGAATATTCTAAGTATTTAGGGTTTTATATTTTTATTATAAATAGCCTTCTTAGGCCTCCAGTTGCATTCAGTTGTTTTATGAATTGATTAATCAAAAGATTTAAAGAGGTTTTGTTAAACCACTGTGAAGAGTATTCACAAACCCTAAGAGCTTTTGCGAAAGCCCTGAGAGAAGGACTCTCAAACCCTAGTTATCCGGTATTCTGAGGAATCAATGGATCTCTAGTTCTATCCTATAAGCTTCCGCTACATCAGTTGGTATCAGAGCCACGCTTCTTTGGTTTCTCAATCAAAGATCGATTCTGGAAGTCATGGTGAGTGATAGCATCTACCTTATCACAGACGAAAGTCTGTTTGTTGAGAGAAAAGAGAGCCATGAGATCTACAGAGAGATCTATGGGGATCCGATCTACGACACATATGAAGATGATAAACTCGTTATCGACTTCGTCTTCAAAAAAGATTTTTCTGAGAATTTGGTTCGTGCAAAATCCGAGCGAAATCTGATTTGTACAAAATTCGCACAAAATCCGGTTTCTCTTGAATCTGTAAGAAATCCGATCAGTGCAAAATCCGTGCAAAATTTATTTTCTGTGGATTATGTGCAAAATCCGGTTCGTGTTAAGATCTTGATCTTGGATTATCCGTTTGGTGCAAATCTGGTGCGTTCTTATGAGAGAATCAATATTTGTGAAGTGTGTCAAAGTTGGGGCTTACTCGTGTGTGAAGAAATTTATCGATGGAAGGTTTGAAAAAAAGAGAACAAATTGTTGGATGTTTTGAGTGGAGAAAGTTTTGTAATCGAAGACCACGGTTAAGATTCGGGACGAATCTTCTTCAACCCGGAGAGAATGATGCAGAGAGATATATGGATATCTTGCAAATATTTTTATTATTTATTTTATTATTATTTAGATAATTTCCTTATTTATATTTATATTTTAATGTTTATCTTTTATACCTTTCTAGAATATTCTAAGTATTTAGGGTTTTATATTTTTAGTATAAATAACCTTCTTAGGCCTCCAGTTGTATTCAGTTGTTTTATGAATTGATTAATCGAAAGATTTAAAGAGGTTTTGTTAAACCACTGTGAAGAGTATTCACAAACCCTAAGAGCTTTTGCGAAAACCCTGAGAGGAGGACTCTCAAACCCTAGTTATCTGGTATTTTGCGGAATCAACGGATCTCTACTTCTATCCTAGAAGCTTCCGCTACATCAGTGAGACGATTTATTGTTAGGTTATCACCTTCAAACTCCACCTTTCGATATCCAAGACCCCATGACGATTGTAGAGCCCATATAAGGGCTTAGTATTCAGCTTCTTCTACTTTGTCCCGTCCTTGAAATTTATCCATTCCACAATGCAATACTGTACCCGCAGTATTCCTTAGTATCCAACCTATTCCGGAATTACGTGTTCCTTGGTGGTGTGAGACGTCATAGTTACATTTAATCCAGTCGTCGCTCGGTTTGGTCCATATCAAAACTCTAGAGTTTGGTGGGTAGCTTGCATGTCTTAACATTGTAGTAGATAACTTTGTTTCATCAAGCCATTCTTTTGTATCGATCTGCGCCTTATTTAGTACATCAGAGAAACCAACAAGCTTACGATTGAAAACCATTTCGTTTCTGCCATTCCAAATGTGCCAAAGTATCCAAAAAGGAAGAAACCGTATATGTTTGGCAACGCGTGTGTCCTCTCCTAACTGCAATATATATCATAGTTTATCTTCTAATGATGTTGCTGTACTCAATTACCAGCATATTGCAAGGGATACCAGTAGCACTCCAAATGGTAGAAAAATGAGGGCAAGTGAAGAAAACATGATCTCTTGAATCAAATATATAATATATCTATGTATCTGTGTTTTTCATGGTTTTAGTTTCCAACTGCAAATACTAAACAAAAATCAATGAAAAAAATTTGATCAATTTTACTAATTTTAGTAAAGTCTTTAACACATGATAATTCATAGTATATATTTTTAAAAGAAATATGTCATACTACTTCTTCTTAGGGCAGCACTTTTTTTTTTTTTTTTTGTGACAGCAAATGTGCTGCAAGCAAATATGCTGCATTATTTAAAGACGTCTTCGAAGCAAACAAAATTCAAACCTAATCCATCTGTAATAAACCATACACCTTTCCAAAAAAAGCACTCTTTAATTAATAAACTGAATTAGTTGAGATAAAATTGGTAGCTTATTTTTTTAAAACCTGCATAGAAGAAAATATACAATGTTTTTTGGGGCAATTGTATATATAGGATGATTTTTTTTTAGTTTGTCCATATACACTTTTTTTTGTTAATTGTCAGTCATGCCAAATCTATCCTTTCAAATAGTTTTAACAATTTTTTTTAAAAAAAAGGTAAGTTGTGAGTTCAAAAAAAGCAAGTCGTGTTTAGTTTAAGGAAAATTTATTGATGTTAATTTCATATTAAATGTGTTCTAGATTTTTTTGAATACACGTTCTGAATTTTGTACACGTTCTAGAAAGTTTAGATTACGTATTCTACATATTTTTCATGTTCTACGGAATTTAGAATTCGTCTCTATTCTACGATGTTTAGAATTCAAATTAGCTATATGTTCTACGGAATTTAGAATACGTATTCTGCATGTTACCTATATTCTACAAAATTTAGAATACGTATTCTGAAGGTTACTCTATATTCTACAAAGTTTAGAATATGTATTCTAAACTTTATTCTATTTTCTACAAATGTTAGAATATGTATTCTACGGTTTAGTCATGTTCTAAGAAATTTAGAAGATGAATTCTGCATAATTCAGAATTCCTTAAAATAAGAAAACTGAATTTTATACATTTATGGAAACCAAATATTTATTAAATCTTTAACATAAATATCTAAATCTATTCTAAGAAAATTGAATATTTACTAAGATTATGTTCTATAGAATTTTGAATACATATTCTACTTAGTTTAAAAATAGTTCTAGTATAAAATAAGTTGGTTACGTTTTCTTAAGATAAAATAGTTTTTTCATAAGTTGGTTATGTTTTTTCATATTGGGAGAATTGTATATACTGTATAAGATACTTTTTTTTTTAATTTTTTTGAAAAAATTAGTATTTGTAACTTTTTATTTAATTAAATTCATAATTTGTTAAGAGAGGTGTATATCCAATTTCTATTTGTTCTATTGCCTTCCTTATAATTTTTTTTTTTTGCTAACTTTCTTTATTTAATCAAATTAGTGAATATTTTAATTTTTTTTTATTAAATTACATATTTAAGGGTATTTTTGGATTTTAATTATTTGAAAAGTGCAATAGGACAATGTTAAATAAAAAAAGTGTATATGGATAAACTTATAAAAATACATCATTTATAGCCAATTTTCCCATGTTTTTTTCAAAATAGCTAGTATAAACTAAACTGAATGATTTCTCAAATCTCGACCACAACTTTTAACATTTCAATATTTCATTTATTGGGATATTTAAAATACAGTATGACACCCTGTAACAAAACAAAATAGATACAGGACCATAACATATGACACCCTGAAACAAAACAAAATAGATACAGGACCATAACATATCCCAACATATCCCAATACATATAATTATTATTTTTTAAAAATTAGCGTTAATATTAAAATCATCCCATAAGGGAATGGACCATGGGCTTACACGGGAAAATGACCAAAACTAACATGAATTATTTTCACGTTGCTTTTTTATACACTAATTAAGATCCAATGCTTTTTCAATTTGAATTTACAAAATTTTCAAAAATTCAACATGAATTTTCATAAGAATGCTGAAATCAACTTTGACAATAACAGTATTAGTCAAACTGCTGAGTCAGATGCCATGAAGTATATTTCTACTGAGTCAGATGCCACTTGTCATTTTTTTACTGAGTCATATGCCACGTAGATATTTTCAGTTTTTTTTTTTTTTTTTTTTTTTTTTTTTTTTTTTCATTTTGAAGTTTTATGCAATGTCTCGATCTAAATTTTGTTTGACGCTTATAATGAAAAAACGAAAACACCATTAACAGCTTAGCCATCTTATTGTTTTTAATAATTTATGTAGCCGCAACAACCATATTGTTACGGCCATGAAACAGTTGAATGTTCACATCTAATGTTTTCGTTTGGATAATTATCAAACATGTCTAAGTGGTATAAACCGTAAGTGATTCATAAATATACTGAGATTGTTTTTAAGAAATATATATTTCTAAGTAGACATTAACATTGAGGATATAAAGTCAGATAATAGCGAGTAAAATTCAGGTAAGGATAATTCAGAGTTTAAAAACTACTACACAAAGTATACATGTCAATAAAATATCGGATAATAGCAAGAAAGGGTAGAGTAAAGGTAGGATCATATAGTTTAAATTACAACCCAAACAAATAATTTTCATAATTAAAATTGCTATCTGAACGGATAATTATGGATAATATTATATTATAATAAGTTGTTTTTAATAGATTATTGATAGAAGCTTTTGGATATATTTTAAATAATTTTGTTAAATATCGAATAATTTTGAGTAAATTTAAGAACATATAAAAAAGTTTATAGTTACCCAAACAAAAAAATTAGAGCTAAAATTACAACTGTTTAATAACTGTAACCCTATAATTGTGGCAACTACATAAATGATAAAAAAATGATAAGATGGTTAAACTGTTAATGGTGTTTTCAATTCTCCATTGTAAATATAAAAAAGAGTTAGATCCACAACATTGCATAAAAATTCAAAATGAAAAAAAAAAACAAAAAAAAAACACTCCATAAAACTTCAAAACGAAAAATGAAAAAATAATTTTTTTTGGAAAAATCTACGTGGCATGACTCAGCAAAAAAATGACACATGACATCTGACTCAGCAGGAATATGTCACGTGGCATCTAACTCAGCAGGAATATGTCACGTGACATCTGACTCAGCAGTTTGAAAAACACTGTTTTGGTCAAAGTTGATTTTAGCACTCATATGAATGTTCAGGTTGATTTTTTGAAAATTTTGTAAGTTCAAGTTGAACAACGCACCTGATCTTAGTTGGTGTATAAAAAAGCACCGTGAAAATAGTTCATGTTGATTTTGGCTCTTTTTCCTGCTTACACGAATCTACAATTACAAAATAAGAAAAGAAACGGATACAAGCTTCGGTGACCGAGATCAGAGATGCTCGGCTTCCGGGAAGCAAAGGTGTCACACCTATTAGTATATGAAATTATACAAAACAATGCTTTGCAGCGATGCAGCAAGTTCGAGCTCTTTTGACCGGAGTTATAGGTTCCCGTCTCAAAGCCGTTCCCACCGCTAAGCCTTAACCCGCAACAGTTCTCCTAATCTAGCAAAAAGACAGAGATCGTCATCAATCCTTGCTTAGAGACCAACCAACTTCAGATCCGGCTGGGCCAAAACAAAACCGCAGAAGCTGAGAGAGGCAGTGGCTCATACCAATTCTCAACAACCAGAATCCGAGGTTAGCCTAACAGATCTGTACGGATCCGTTGTTAATCCCCGCTAACAAGCAGCAAGCCTCCCATCCAATAGTGTCGTCTTTCGCCACCACCCACAGCAACCACCACATCAGTTGATCCAGGGGAAACTTCTACCACGAACTTCTGACGTCCTCAGCTAAACATTGACTCGACAGAAGCTTCTCAGAGATCGCCGTGAAATCGCCACAAGGGAAACACTGCCGGATACTCCATGCCCATCACTAATGGAGAGGGAAGCCGACTTACTCCTGCTTAACCAAGCAATCTCAGGCTTGCAATGAAGATCTAAAAGCAAAGAAAGAGAATAGAAAGATGTAGATCTACTTTTTCGGATAAGAGAGAATGAGGTCGAACGATTGTTCCAAAAACATTTCGAAATATATCTTTAAACTTATTAAAATTTTCCAATACAATACATATAATTTAAAACCCCAATGTGTTGCGATTGTGCTATATAATTTCAAACTCATACGAAGCTAAACAAGAAAACAAACAAAAAATGAATCAGATGAACCTGCCAAAGAACATTGAAGACAATGACTACGTAAGAACAGAAATCAAAAGATTGTTCTCTTCACATCCTTTAGAAACAAACGTCCAAGGGAAGAAGCTCTAAAACTACCACGGAACTAGATATTACTACAATAATCTCCAAGAAGTTCTCGATTTCCAAAAAAACTTTAAGCCGCTTGACACCGACATAATAGTCGGTTCATACCCCAAGTCTGGCACGACTTGGCTCAAGGCCCTCACAGTAGCTTTACTTCAGAGGTAAAAAGATGGTCTTCAGAGCCATTCTCTTACCTCTGATAACCCTCATGGCCTTGTACCATTCTTCGAGATGGATTTGTCTCTCAAAAGCTCATAACCAGATCTCACCGATCTTATCTCATATCCTACCTACTTGAACAGATAACTAACTACACCTACTGGACTGGTTACTCTTCTTCTAAGGGCGGCGTAGCCAGATACAAGGGTTAAAAATTCATCTTTGAGGTTGTTCTCAACCCACATACTCTGTGAGAGCCTCTCAAGGAATCTCATTGCAATATCGTGTAAGTATGGAGAAACGTAAAAGAAGTAATAGTGTCGCTTTAGCATTTTCGTTCAAGAATTGAGAAGAAAGAAGCGGAAAGAAGCAGACTCGAGTCTATGGTCGACTCGTTCTGTAGAGGAGTTCATTATTTTGGACCTTTTTGGGACAATGTTTTGGGCTATTGGAAAGGTATTTTGGAAGATCCATAGATCCAAAACATGTTCTTTTTATGAGGTATGAGGATCTTAAAGCAGGGCCTTGTGCTCAAGTCATGAGACTTGCTGAGTTCTTGGGTTGTCCTTTTACTAAAGAAGAAATACGTAGTGGATATGTTGAGGAGATCTTGAACTTTTTCTCTTTGCACAATCTGAGTAGTTTTTGTAGATTTAATGACTCAATATATCAAATAGGTAAATGTTTGTACATCATATATATACAATACATTTATATACGTCTCCTTAAGATGGAGGGAGTTTAATCACTCCAATCTTGTTGTTCCATGTTTGAAACGGTGATCGTGGCAACGACTTGGTGAGCGTGTCAGCGAGCTATTATTTAGTTGAAACATGTGCCAGTCTTAGAGCACCATTTTTTCCAATCTCAAACTCCCAATAAATGGAAAATGAGAACAAAATGCAAAACTGAAAAATGTTATAATTGGATAGTCAAAGTAACGGTCATACTGCAATTCGGAGTTATCTTTATTTTCTGTCATGCGACGGTGACGTAAATGAGGTGTGCATAATTTGTTTTTCTGCTCTTTTTTTTTTTGCAGTTGTTAATCTTGAGAGAGTTATGCAGAAAATTGGCTGGTGTTTTGTATGTTCCACTCGCTGTGGTAGACTCCCAACCAACATTTCAAGATTTATTAATAAAAAAAAAAAAAAAAAATTCCAAGATTTAAAAATAATTCAGGTTTGCATCAACGAAACTTGATAAAAGAAACAACATACCAAACGTGATAAATCTTACAACAAAAGAACATAACAATGAAAGTTACTTTTATTAGGATAACATCAAAGACAGAAAGAACACTTAACATAAATATTATAACTCATAGTTTCAAGCCCGAACCTTGAAATTTCTCCTGCATGATCACGTCGATTTTGTTCACCATTTCAGTAGTGAAATGATTCTTCCAGTCATCAACTTCTCCTTTGCGGAAGAGGATATTGTTATCTATATTGTTCAGCGATTTTCCGGTCTTGTTGATGTCAAAACTACTCAGACTGTGCAAAGAGCACAAGTTCAAGATCTCCTCAATAGATCCACTATGTATTTCTTCTTGAGTAAAAGGACAACCCAAGAACTCGGCAAGTCTCATGACTTGAGCACAAGGCTCTGCTTTAAGATCCTCGTACCTCATAAAAAGAACATGCTTTGGATCTTCCAAACTACCTTTCCAATAGCTCAAAACATTCTCCCAAAAAGGTCCAAAAAAATAAACTCCTCTACAGAACGAGTCGACCATAGACTCGAGACTGCTTCTTTCCGCTTCTTTCTTCTCCATTTTTGAATAAAAATACCAACGCGATACTATTACATCCTTTACGTTCCTGCACACGTACACGATCTTGCAATGAGAGTCCTTGAGAGGTTCTCGGAGAGTATGTAATGGCATGTGGGTTGAGAACAACCTCGGAGATGATGAGATAAGGTTGGTGAGATCCGGTGCTGAGCTCTTGAGATACAAATCCAATTCGAAGAATGGTACAAGGACGTGAGGGTTATTAGAGGTAAGAGGATGGCTCTGAGGACCATCCTTTGACCTATGAAGTAATGCGACTGTGAGGGCCTTGAGCCAAGTCGTGCCAGACTTGGGGTGTGAAGTGACTATTACGTCGGTGTCAAGTGGCTTAAAGTGTTTCTGGAAATCAAGAACTGCTTGGAGAATCTTGCAGTGATACCAAGTTCCTTGGTAGTTGTAGAGCTTCTTCCCTTGGGAAATTGTTTCTGAAGGAAGTGAAGAGATCAAACTTTTGATATCTGTTCTTACGTCGTCATCTTCTTCAATGCTCTTTGGTAGGTTCGTTTGATTCATTTTTTTTGTTTGTTTTCTTGTTTAAGTTCGTATGAGTTTTTGACATATATATATAGCACAATCGCAATACTTCACTCTATTTGTAAACGTGTTGTTTTAGAGCAAATCTATTGAGATATGATGTCAGACTTTATCTTGCACATCCCACTTAAATGAAATATTAAAGTTGTGTGGTAGAGATTCGAAAAATAATTTAACTTCACGTGATAAGTGGAACCACTTGTTCACAAACTCCATAAAGTCTCTAAAACTTAGCTAGCTACCAGCTTCGAAGACATTTTGTTAACAGACAAGGCATTAATAATACAAACTGTGAATGCAACCCTACTTGATTTATCAACTACTTTCATGTGTTATTGAGCTATCAGCACATTTTATTTTACTTGAATCAATAGACTATCTCTTTTCTTAAGCACTGCCTCCAATTCAAAATTCTTGGTAGATCCACTTTTACACCTTAGTAAAAACATGCGGAGATCAATCATACAGTACATTTCATAATGTTATTATATTACTCGTTAAATGTCTTGCAGCTGTATTGTAGAAAGAATTGTTATAATGCTAGTAAAGTGGTAGTAACATTGAATTTCATACCAGCATATGAGATTTTGGATATTTATTAGCAACTTTGTTTTATACTCCCTTTGATGGGAGTGCTCTTATAAATGATTACCTACCCTTTAAGTATATAATATATCTTTTTTATTTTCCTGCTAAAACCTTTATTAATGAATGTTAGAATCGTACATTACAAACGGAAACAAAAAGTTAAGACACCCATCATATAGAAGACCCAATCGTTTAGCGATAAAACAGATGATCTAGCTATAAATGGTAAGCACATCTATTGTGTTGTCGAGGCTTGTAGGAGAACTTGATATCTTCGAACATGGGGTTCCATAGTTTAATCGTCTCCATATAGTGTTGGAGTTTAAGATTATCATTTCCAACGTTGATGAGTGATGCAGAGAGATATTTGAATATCTTGCAAATATCTTTATTATTTATTTTATTATTATTTAGATAATTTTCTTATTTATATTTATATTCAAATGTTTATTTTTTATACATTTTTAGAATATTCTAAGTATTTAGGGTTTTATATTTTTATTATAAATAGCCTTCTTAGGCCTCCAGTTGCATTCAGTTGTTTTATGAATTGATTAATCAAAAGATTTAAAGAGGTTTTGTTAAACCACTGTGAAGAGTATTCACAAACCCTAAGAGCTTTTGCGAAAGCCCTGAGAGAAGGACTCTCAAACCCTAGTTATCCGGTATTCTGAGGAATCAATGGATCTCTAGTTCTATCCTATAAGCTTCCGCTACATCAGTTGGTATCAGAGCCACGCTTCTTTGGTTTCTCAATCAAAGATCGATTCTGGAAGTCATGGTGAGTGATAGCATCTACCTTATCACAGACGAAAGTCTGTTTGTTGAGAGAAAAGAGAGCCATGAGATCTACAGAGAGATCTATGGGGATCCGATCTACGACACATATGAAGATGATAAACTCGTTATCGACTTCGTCTTCAAAAAAGATTTTTCTGAGAATTTGGTTCGTGCAAAATCCGAGCGAAATCTGATTTGTACAAAATTCGCACAAAATCCGGTTTCTCTTGAATCTGTAAGAAATCCGATCAGTGCAAAATCCGTGCAAAATTTATTTTCTGTGGATTATGTGCAAAATCCGGTTCGTGTTAAGATCTTGATCTTGGATTATCCGTTTGGTGCAAATCTGGTGCGTTCTTATGAGAGAATCAATATTTGTGAAGTGTGTCAAAGTTGGGGCTTACTCGTGTGTGAAGAAATTTATCGATGGAAGGTTTGAAAAAAAGAGAACAAATTGTTGGATGTTTTGAGTGGAGAAAGTTTTGTAATCGAAGACCACGGTTAAGATTCGGGACGAATCTTCTTCAACCCGGAGAGAATGATGCAGAGAGATATATGGATATCTTGCAAATATTTTTATTATTTATTTTATTATTATTTAAATAATTTCCTTATTTATATTTATATTTTAATGTTTATCTTTTATACCTTTCTAGAATATTCTAAGTATTTAGGGTTTTATATTTTTAGTATAAATAACCTTCTTAGGCCTCCAGTTGTATTCAGTTGTTTTATGAATTGATTAATCGAAAGATTTAAAGAGGTTTTGTTAAACCACTGTGAAGAGTATTCACAAACCCTAAGAGCTTTTGCGAAAACCCTGAGAGGAGGACTCTCAAACCCTAGTTATCTGGTATTTTGCGGAATCAACGGATCTCTACTTCTATCCTAGAAGCTTCCGCTACATCAGTGAGACGATTTATTGTTAGGTTATCACCTTCAAACTCCACCTTTCGATATCCAAGACCCCATGACGATTGTAGAGCCCATATAAGGGCTTAGTATTCAGCTTCTTCTACTTTGTCCCGTCCTTGAAATTTATCCATTCCACAATGCAATACTGTACCCGCAGTATTCCTTAGTATCCAACCTATTCCGGAATTACGTGTTCCTTGGTGGTGTGAGACGTCATAGTTACATTTAATCCAGTCGTCGCTCGGTTTGGTCCATATCAAAACTCTAGAGTTTGGTGGGTAGCTTGCATGTCTTAACATTGTAGTAGATAACTTTGTTTCATCAAGCCATTCTTTTGTATCGATCTGCGCCTTATTTAGTACATCAGAGAAACCAACAAGCTTACGATTGAAAACCATTTCGTTTCTGCCATTCCAAATGTGCCAAAGTATCCAAAAAGGAAGAAACCGTATATGTTTGGCAACGCGTGTGTCCTCTCCTAACTGCAATATATATCATAGTTTATCTTCTAATGATGTTGCTGTACTCAATTACCAGCATATTGCAAGGGATACCAGTAGCACTCCAAATGGTAGAAAAATGAGGGCAAGTGAAGAAAACATGATCTCTTGAATCAAATATATAATATATCTATGTATCTGTGTTTTTCATGGTTTTAGTTTCCAACTGCAAATACTAAACAAAAATCAATGAAAAAAATTTGATCAATTTTACTAATTTTAGTAAAGTCTTTAACACATGATAATTCATAGTATATATTTTTAAAAGAAATATGTCATACTACTTCTTCTTAGGGCAGCACTTTTTTTTTTTTTTTTTGTGACAGCAAATGTGCTGCAAGCAAATATGCTGCATTATTTAAAGACGTCTTCGAAGCAAACAAAATTCAAACCTAATCCATCTGTAATAAACCATACACCTTTCCAAAAAAAGCACTCTTTAATTAATAAACTGAATTAGTTGAGATAAAATTGGTAGCTTATTTTTTTAAAACCTGCATAGAAGAAAATATACAATGTTTTTTGGGGCAATTGTATATATAGGATGATTTTTTTTTAGTTTGTCCATATACACTTTTTTTTGTTAATTGTCAGTCATGCCAAATCTATCCTTTCAAATAGTTTTAACAATTTTTTTTTAAAAAAAGGTAAGTTGTGAGTTCAAAAAAAGCAAGTCGTGTTTAGTTTAAGGAAAATTTATTGATGTTAATTTCATATTAAATGTGTTCTAGATTTTTTTGAATACACGTTCTGAATTTTATACACGTTCTAGAAAGTTTAGATTACGTATTCTACATATTTTTCATGTTCTACGGAATTTAGAATTCGTCTCTATTCTACGATGTTTAGAATTCAAATTAGCTATATGTTCTACGGAATTTAGAATACGTATTCTGCATGTTACCTATATTCTACAAAATTTAGAATACGTATTCTGAAGGTTACTCTATATTCTACAAAGTTTAGAATATGTATTCTAAACTTTATTCTATTTTCTACAAATGTTAGAATATGTATTCTACGGTTTAGTCATGTTCTAAGAAATTTAGAAGATGAATTCTGCATAATTCAGAATTCCTTAAAATAAGAAAACTGAATTTTATACATTTATGGAAACCAAATATTTATTAAATCTTTAACATAAATATCTAAATCTATTCTAAGAAAATTGAATATTTACTAAGATTATGTTCTATAGAATTTTGAATACATATTCTACTTAGTTTAAAAATAGTTCTAGTATAAAATAAGTTGGTTACGTTTTCTTAAGATAAAATAGTTTTTTCATAAGTTGGTTATGTTTTTTCATATTGGGAGAATTGTATATACTGTATAAGATACTTTTTTTTTTAATTTTTTTGAAAAAATTAGTATTTGTAACTTTTTATTTAATTAAATTCATAATTTGTTAAGAGAGGTGTATATCCAATTTCTATTTGTTCTATTGCCTTCCTTATAATTTTTTTTTTTTGCTAACTTTCTTTATTTAATCAAATTAGTGAATATTTTAATTTTTTTTTATTAAATTACATATTTAAGGGTATTTTTGGATTTTAATTATTTGAAAAGTGCAATAGGACAATGTTAAATAAAAAAAGTGTATATGGATAAACTTATAAAAATACATCATTTATAGCCAATTTTCCCATGTTTTTTTCAAAATAGCTAGTATAAACTAAACTGAATGATTTCTCAAATCTCGACCACAACTTTTAACATTTCAATATTTCATTTATTGGGATATTTAAAATACAGTATGACACCCTGTAACAAAACAAAATAGATACAGGACCATAACATATGACACCCTGAAACAAAACAAAATAGATACAGGACCATAACATATCCCAACATATCCCAATACATATAATTATTATTTTTTAAAAATTAGCGTTAATATTAAAATCATCCCATAAGGGAATGGACCATGGGCTTACACGGGAAAATGACCAAAACTAACATGAATTATTTTCACGTTGCTTTTTTATACACTAATTAAGATCCAATGCTTTTTCAATTTGAATTTACAAAATTTTCAAAAATTCAACATGAATTTTCATAAGAATGCTGAAATCAACTTTGACAATAACAGTATTAGTCAAACTGCTGAGTCAGATGCCATGAAGTATATTTCTACTGAGTCAGATGCCACTTGTCATTTTTTTACTGAGTCATATGCCACGTAGATATTTTCAGTTTTTTTTTTTTTTTTTTTTTTTTTTTTTTTTTTTTTTTCATTTTGAAGTTTTATGCAATGTCTCGATCTAAATTTTGTTTGACGCTTATAATGAAAAAACGAAAACACCATTAACAGCTTAGCCATCTTATTGTTTTTAATAATTTATGTAGCCGCAACAACCATATTGTTACGGCCATGAAACAGTTGAATGTTCACATCTAATGTTTTCGTTTGGATAATTATCAAACATGTCTAAGTGGTATAAACCGTAAGTGATTCATAAATATACTGAGATTGTTTTTAAGAAATATATATTTCTAAGTAGACATTAACATTGAGGATATAAAGTCAGATAATAGCGAGTAAAATTCAGGTAAGGATAATTCAGAGTTTAAAAACTACTACACAAAGTATACATGTCAATAAAATATCGGATAATAGCAAGAAAGGGTAGAGTAAAGGTAGGATCATATAGTTTAAATTACAACCCAAACAAATAATTTTCATAATTAAAATTGCTATCTGAACGGATAATTATGGATAATATTATATTATAATAAGTTGTTTTTAATAGATTATTGATAGAAGCTTTTGGATATATTTTAAATAATTTTGTTAAATATCGAATAATTTTGAGTAAATTTAAGAACATATAAAAAAGTTTATAGTTACCCAAACAAAAAAATTAGAGCTAAAATTACAACTGTTTAATAACTGTAACCCTATAATTGTGGCAACTACATAAATGATAAAAAAATGATAAGATGGTTAAACTGTTAATGGTGTTTTCAATTCTCCATTGTAAATATAAAAAAGAGTTAGATCCACAACATTGCATAAAAATTCAAAATGAAAAAAAAAAACAAAAAAAAAACACTCCATAAAACTTCAAAACGAAAAATGAAAAAATAATTTTTTTTGGAAAAATCTACGTGGCATGACTCAGCAAAAAAATGACACATGACATCTGACTCAGCAGGAATATGTCACGTGGCATCTAACTCAGCAGGAATATGTCACGTGACATCTGACTCAGCAGTTTGAAAAACACTGTTTTGGTCAAAGTTGATTTTAGCACTCATATGAATGTTCAGGTTGATTTTTTGAAAATTTTGTAAGTTCAAGTTGAACAACGCACCTGATCTTAGTTGGTGTATAAAAAAGCACCGTGAAAATAGTTCATGTTGATTTTGGCTCTTTTTCCTGCTTACACGAATCTACAATTACAAAATAAGAAAAGAAACGGATACAAGCTTCGGTGACCGAGATCAGAGATGCTCGGCTTCCGGGAAGCAAAGGTGTCACACCTATTAGTATATGAAATTATACAAAACAATGCTTTGCAGCGATGCAGCAAGTTCGAGCTCTTTTGACCGGAGTTATAGGTTCCCGTCTCAAAGCCGTTCCCACCGCTAAGCCTTAACCCGCAACAGTTCTCCTAATCTAGCAAAAAGACAGAGATCGTCATCAATCCTTGCTTAGAGACCAACCAACTTCAGATCCGGCTGGGCCAAAACAAAACCGCAGAAGCTGAGAGAGGCAGTGGCTCATACCAATTCTCAACAACCAGAATCCGAGGTTAGCCTAACAGATCTGTACGGATCCGTTGTTAATCCCCGCTAACAAGCAGCAAGCCTCCCATCCAATAGTGTCGTCTTTCGCCACCACCCACAGCAACCACCACATCAGTTGATCCAGGGGAAACTTCTACCACGAACTTCTGACGTCCTCAGCTAAACATTGACTCGACAGAAGCTTCTCAGAGATCGCCGTGAAATCGCCACAAGGGAAACACTGCCGGATACTCCATGCCCATCACTAATGGAGAGGGAAGCCGACTTACTCCTGCTTAACCAAGCAATCTCAGGCTTGCAATGAAGATCTAAAAGCAAAGAAAGAGAATAGAAAGATGTAGATCTACTTTTTCGGATAAGAGAGAATGAGGTCGAACGATTGTTCCAAAAACATTTCGAAATATATCTTTAAACTTATTAAAATTTTCCAATACAATACATATAATTTAAAACCCCAATGTGTTGCGATTGTGCTATATAATTTCAAACTCATACGAAGCTAAACAAGAAAACAAACAAAAAATGAATCAGATGAACCTGCCAAAGAACATTGAAGACAATGACTACGTAAGAACAGAAATCAAAAGATTGTTCTCTTCACATCCTTTAGAAACAAACGTCCAAGGGAAGAAGCTCTAAAACTACCACGGAACTAGATATTACTACAATAATCTCCAAGAAGTTCTCGATTTCCAAAAAAACTTTAAGCCGCTTGACACCGACATAATAGTCGGTTCATACCCCAAGTCTGGCACGACTTGGCTCAAGGCCCTCACAGTAGCTTTACTTCAGAGGTAAAAAGATGGTCTTCAGAGCCATTCTCTTACCTCTGATAACCCTCATGGCCTTGTACCATTCTTCGAGATGGATTTGTCTCTCAAAAGCTCATAACCAGATCTCACCGATCTTATCTCATATCCTACCTACTTGAACAGATAACTAACTACACCTACTGGACTGGTTACTCTTCTTCTAAGGGCGGCGTAGCCAGATACAAGGGTTAAAAATTCATCTTTGAGGTTGTTCTCAACCCACATACTCTGTGAGAGCCTCTCAAGGAATCTCATTGCAATATCGTGTAAGTATGGAGAAACGTAAAAGAAGTAATAGTGTCGCTTTAGCATTTTCGTTCAAGAATTGAGAAGAAAGAAGCGGAAAGAAGCAGACTCGAGTCTATGGTCGACTCGTTCTGTAGAGGAGTTCATTATTTTGGACCTTTTTGGGACAATGTTTTGGGCTATTGGAAAGGTATTTTGGAAGATCCATAGATCCAAAACATGTTCTTTTTATGAGGTATGAGGATCTTAAAGCAGGGCCTTGTGCTCAAGTCATGAGACTTGCTGAGTTCTTGGGTTGTCCTTTTACTAAAGAAGAAATACGTAGTGGATATGTTGAGGAGATCTTGAACTTTTTCTCTTTGCACAATCTGAGTAGTTTTTGTAGATTTAATGACTCAATATATCAAATAGGTAAATGTTTGTACATCATATATATACAATACATTTATATACGTCTCCTTAAGATGGAGGGAGTTTAATCACTCCAATCTTGTTGTTCCATGTTTGAAACGGTGATCGTGGCAACGACTTGGTGAGCGTGTCAGCGAGCTATTATTTAGTTGAAACATGTGCCAGTCTTAGAGCACCATTTTTTCCAATCTCAAACTCCCAATAAATGGAAAATGAGAACAAAATGCAAAACTGAAAAATGTTATAATTGGATAGTCAAAGTAACGGTCATACTGCAATTCGGAGTTATCTTTATTTTCTGTCATGCGACGGTGACGTAAATGAGGTGTGCATAATTTGTTTTTCTGCTCTTTTTTTTTTTGCAGTTGTTAATCTTGAGAGAGTTATGCAGAAAATTGGCTGGTGTTTTGTATGTTCCACTCGCTGTGGTAGACTCCCAACCAACATTTCAAGATTTATTAATAAAAAAAAAAAAAAAAAATTCCAAGATTTAAAAATAATTCAGGTTTGCATCAACGAAACTTGATAAAAGAAACAACATACCAAACGTGATAAATCTTACAACAAAAGAACATAACAATGAAAGTTACTTTTATTAGGATAACATCAAAGACAGAAAGAACACTTAACATAAATATTATAACTCATAGTTTCAAGCCCGAACCTTGAAATTTCTCCTGCATGATCACGTCGATTTTGTTCACCATTTCAGTAGTGAAATGATTCTTCCAGTCATCAACTTCTCCTTTGCGGAAGAGGATATTGTTATCTATATTGTTCAGCGATTTTCCGGTCTTGTTGATGTCAAAACTACTCAGACTGTGCAAAGAGCACAAGTTCAAGATCTCCTCAATAGATCCACTATGTATTTCTTCTTGAGTAAAAGGACAACCCAAGAACTCGGCAAGTCTCATGACTTGAGCACAAGGCTCTGCTTTAAGATCCTCGTACCTCATAAAAAGAACATGCTTTGGATCTTCCAAACTACCTTTCCAATAGCTCAAAACATTCTCCCAAAAAGGTCCAAAAAAATAAACTCCTCTACAGAACGAGTCGACCATAGACTCGAGACTGCTTCTTTCCGCTTCTTTCTTCTCCATTTTTGAATAAAAATACCAACGCGATACTATTACATCCTTTACGTTCCTGCACACGTACACGATCTTGCAATGAGAGTCCTTGAGAGGTTCTCGGAGAGTATGTAATGGCATGTGGGTTGAGAACAACCTCGGAGATGATGAGATAAGGTTGGTGAGATCCGGTGCTGAGCTCTTGAGATACAAATCCAATTCGAAGAATGGTACAAGGACGTGAGGGTTATTAGAGGTAAGAGGATGGCTCTGAGGACCATCCTTTGACCTATGAAGTAATGCGACTGTGAGGGCCTTGAGCCAAGTCGTGCCAGACTTGGGGTGTGAAGTGACTATTACGTCGGTGTCAAGTGGCTTAAAGTGTTTCTGGAAATCAAGAACTGCTTGGAGAATCTTGCAGTGATACCAAGTTCCTTGGTAGTTGTAGAGCTTCTTCCCTTGGGAAATTGTTTCTGAAGGAAGTGAAGAGATCAAACTTTTGATATCTGTTCTTACGTCGTCATCTTCTTCAATGCTCTTTGGTAGGTTCGTTTGATTCATTTTTTTTGTTTGTTTTCTTGTTTAAGTTCGTATGAGTTTTTGACATATATATATAGCACAATCGCAATACTTCACTCTATTTGTAAACGTGTTGTTTTAGAGCAAATCTATTGAGATATGATGTCAGACTTTATCTTGCACATCCCACTTAAATGAAATATTAAAGTTGTGTGGTAGAGATTCGAAAAATAATTTAACTTCACGTGATAAGTGGAACCACTTGTTCACAAACTCCATAAAGTCTCTAAAACTTAGCTAGCTACCAGCTTCGAAGACATTTTGTTAACAGACAAGGCATTAATAATACAAACTGTGAATGCAACCCTACTTGATTTATCAACTACTTTCATGTGTTATTGAGCTATCAGCACATTTTATTTTACTTGAATCAATAGACTATCTCTTTTCTTAAGCACTGCCTCCAATTCAAAATTCTTGGTAGATCCACTTTTACACCTTAGTAAAAACATGCGGAGATCAATCATACAGTACATTTCATAATGTTATTATATTACTCGTTAAATGTCTTGCAGCTGTATTGTAGAAAGAATTGTTATAATGCTAGTAAAGTGGTAGTAACATTGAATTTCATACCAGCATATGAGATTTTGGATATTTATTAGCAACTTTGTTTTATACTCCCTTTGATGGGAGTGCTCTTATAAATGATTACCTACCCTTTAAGTATATAATATATCTTTTTTATTTTCCTGCTAAAACCTTTATTAATGAATGTTAGAATCGTACATTACAAACGGAAACAAAAAGTTAAGACACCCATCATATAGAAGACCCAATCGTTTAGCGATAAAACAGATGATCTAGCTATAAATGGTAAGCACATCTATTGTGTTGTCGAGGCTTGTAGGAGAACTTGATATCTTCGAACATGGGGTTCCATAGTTTAATCGTCTCCATATAGTGTTGGAGTTTAAGATTATCATTTCCAACGTTGATGAGTGATGCAGAGAGATATTTGAATATCTTGCAAATATCTTTATTATTTATTTTATTATTATTTAGATAATTTTCTTATTTATATTTATATTCAAATGTTTATTTTTTATACATTTTTAGAATATTCTAAGTATTTAGGGTTTTATATTTTTATTATAAATAGCCTTCTTAGGCCTCCAGTTGCATTCAGTTGTTTTATGAATTGATTAATCAAAAGATTTAAAGAGGTTTTGTTAAACCACTGTGAAGAGTATTCACAAACCCTAAGAGCTTTTGCGAAAGCCCTGAGAGAAGGACTCTCAAACCCTAGTTATCCGGTATTCTGAGGAATCAATGGATCTCTAGTTCTATCCTATAAGCTTCCGCTACATCAGTTGGTATCAGAGCCACGCTTCTTTGGTTTCTCAATCAAAGATCGATTCTGGAAGTCATGGTGAGTGATAGCATCTACCTTATCACAGACGAAAGTCTGTTTGTTGAGAGAAAAGAGAGCCATGAGATCTACAGAGAGATCTATGGGGATCCGATCTACGACACATATGAAGATGATAAACTCGTTATCGACTTCGTCTTCAAAAAAGATTTTTCTGAGAATTTGGTTCGTGCAAAATCCGAGCGAAATCTGATTTGTACAAAATTCGCACAAAATCCGGTTTCTCTTGAATCTGTAAGAAATCCGATCAGTGCAAAATCCGTGCAAAATTTATTTTCTGTGGATTATGTGCAAAATCCGGTTCGTGTTAAGATCTTGATCTTGGATTATCCGTTTGGTGCAAATCTGGTGCGTTCTTATGAGAGAATCAATATTTGTGAAGTGTGTCAAAGTTGGGGCTTACTCGTGTGTGAAGAAATTTATCGATGGAAGGTTTGAAAAAAAGAGAACAAATTGTTGGATGTTTTGAGTGGAGAAAGTTTTGTAATCGAAGACCACGGTTAAGATTCGGGACGAATCTTCTTCAACCCGGAGAGAATGATGCAGAGAGATATATGGATATCTTGCAAATATTTTTATTATTTATTTTATTATTATTTAGATAATTTCCTTATTTATATTTATATTTTAATGTTTATCTTTTATACCTTTCTAGAATATTCTAAGTATTTAGGGTTTTATATTTTTAGTATAAATAACCTTCTTAGGCCTCCAGTTGTATTCAGTTGTTTTATGAATTGATTAATCGAAAGATTTAAAGAGGTTTTGTTAAACCACTGTGAAGAGTATTCACAAACCCTAAGAGCTTTTGCGAAAACCCTGAGAGGAGGACTCTCAAACCCTAGTTATCTGGTATTTTGCGGAATCAACGGATCTCTACTTCTATCCTAGAAGCTTCCGCTACATCAGTGAGACGATTTATTGTTAGGTTATCACCTTCAAACTCCACCTTTCGATATCCAAGACCCCATGACGATTGTAGAGCCCATATAAGGGCTTAGTATTCAGCTTCTTCTACTTTGTCCCGTCCTTGAAATTTATCCATTCCACAATGCAATACTGTACCCGCAGTATTCCTTAGTATCCAACCTATTCCGGAATTACGTGTTCCTTGGTGGTGTGAGACGTCATAGTTACATTTAATCCAGTCGTCGCTCGGTTTGGTCCATATCAAAACTCTAGAGTTTGGTGGGTAGCTTGCATGTCTTAACATTGTAGTAGATAACTTTGTTTCATCAAGCCATTCTTTTGTATCGATCTGCGCCTTATTTAGTACATCAGAGAAACCAACAAGCTTACGATTGAAAACCATTTCGTTTCTGCCATTCCAAATGTTGCCAAAGTATCCAAAAAGGAAAGAAACCGTATATGTTTGGCAACGCGTGTGTCCTCTCCTAACTGCAATATATATCATAGTTTATCTTCTAATGATGTTGCTGTACTCAATTACCAGCATATTGCAAGGGATACCAGTAGCACTCCAAATGGTAGAAAAATGAGGGCAAGTGAAGAAAAACATGATCTCTTGAATCAAATATATAATATATCTATGTATCTGTGTTTTTCATGGTTTTAGTTTCCAACTGCAAATACTAAACAAAAATCAATGAAAAAAATTTGATCAATTTTACTAATTTTAGTAAAGTCTTTAACACATGATAATTCATAGTATATATTTTTAAAAGAAATATGTCATACTACTTCTTCTTAGGGCAGCACTTTTTTTTTTTTTTTTTTTGTGACAGCAAATGTGCTGCAAGCAAATATGCTGCATTATTTAAAGACGTCTTCGAAGCAAACAAAATTCAAAACCTAATCCATCTGTAATAAACCATACACCTTTCCAAAAAAAGCACTCTTTAATTAATAAACTGAATTAGTTGAG